>PVKZ01004801.1:0-12500 GCA_004027375.1 Macroglossus sobrinus
TCATTCATTCATTCATTCATTTTTTTCAAAACAAATATACTCTATGACAATGGGGAAAGCACTGAATAAAGTTTGACAATACAACAAATATCCTATTGTTGAATATGAAATATATGTAAAATCTTATGTGAAATGGACTTTTAAATAGTATCATTCTGAATTATGTATTATTTTGATTCGACTCAGAGATTTATTAGGGTGTTCCTATGTAATCGACATGTTCTGCTGGTAATTTTAGTTAGCAAAGTCTGCTTAAATAAGTAATAGTAATATAAAAGCAATCAGCTATTCAAGGGGTTTAGGTAGATCTTAACTCCACTTATTTCAGAATGGATATCAAAAAATCACATTGGGTTCACTTAATGAAAAAGAAAGGAGTAAAGGAGGAATAGAAGAGTAAAAGACATGATATATATATATATATATATATATATATATATATATATATATATAAAATTAAAAATAAAAATAGTGGACAAAATTGACCATATCAATAATAAAATGCTGGAGCCCACCAGCTAAGAGCGAACAGTTCCCGAGAAGGGGAGTGAAGATTGAGAAAAGAGAAAGAAAGACAGAAGATAGAGTCGGGAGGGTGAACAGTGAATACTGAGCCCCGAGTTTATTTAGCACAGCATATATATACCCTTGGAAGAGCAGGAGAAGCAACACCCACACATATGCAAATGATTGCTTACCTTTACATAAGTTCTCTCAAAACATCCTTGTTCCTGTTTTCCTCTCTTATTCCCTGGGGCAAGGAACATTCAACTCTTTCCATTAAGCCAAACTTCCTCCTTCAGTAACAAGCTATCATTAATGAGCCCACCTGCTCTGCAAACTTCTAGCTTGCAGGCAACTCCAACCCTGTCTGCAGGGCATTAATCAAGAATGGCTCACAACAATAAAATGGGTTAAAAATTTAATAAAAGAAAAGAAAAAGAAAACACTGGTTTAGACTGCTAGTTCTTAGAGTAGCTTCCAGATTTAGCAAGGGTTCTACTAGTAATCTGGGTGCAGTTCCCTTGTGGAGTTAGTATTCCTAAATTCTTGGTATATATAAAATAATAATAATAATAATAATAATAATAACAACAACAACAACAACAACAACAATAATGTCAAAATAAATGTGAGTGGATAAAAAATCCTAATCAAAAAGAAAGATTGTAAGATTGGATTAAAAAAACAAACAAATGACAAAACTAATATTAAGAACAAAAAACAAAATCCAATTGTATACCTGTGTGCTTTCTACAGGAGACACTTTAGTTTCAAATATACAAATAAGTTGAAAGCAATAGGATGGGAAAAAAAAAAAAAAAAATATATATATATATATATATATATATATATATATATATATATATATAAACAGCAACCATAAGGTAGCTAAAATGGCTATGGCAGTATCAGACAAAATAATATTTAAGATAAAAAATGTTACTATAAAAAAAGAAGGTTACTTTTTAATGCTAAAATGCTCAGTAAATTCGGAAGGTAAAAAAATATGAACATATGGACCTAAAAGAAGAGCTCCAAAATGTATGGAGCAAAACTGACATATTGAAGGGAGAAATAGATAATTCAAAGCAATAGCTCAAACTTCAGTACCACACTTTCAAACATTAATATAGCTACTAGGTTGAAAATCAATAAGAAAATAGAATACTTAAAATAGTAATATAAACCATTTAAACCTGGAAGATATTTATAGAACACTCCACCTGACAACAGGATATATTTTCTTCTCAAGTACACATGAAACATTCACCAAGATACATTACAAATTAGACCATAAAAACACCTCAATAAATTTAAAAAGATTAAAATTATACAAAATATGTTTAGCAACCAAATACTGCTAGTGATAATGTAAGAGATCAACAATGTTGTAGGTTCTAAGGTCAAAGTAAACAATCACTTGTATTTCTACAGGCTAGTAATAGCAATAAACCATAAATTGAATTTAATAATTTCATTTTGAAATAAATGAATTAAATTTAAAACAATTTCCATAATAAAGTGAAACAATACCATTTAAAGTAGTATAAAAGAAAATAAAATGCTTATGAATAAATTTAACCAAAGAAATCCAAAACTTGTATTCTGAAACCATTATTGAAAAAAAAAAATCTAAATAAATGGAAAGGTATTTTCAGATACTGATGAGAAAGCAATGTTTTTAAAATGGGAAGACTTCTCAAAATATCTTGGATATTCAATGAACTCCTTATCAGAATCCTACATATTTTTCTGAAGATATTGACAAGTTGAGCTTAATATTCATATGGAAATGTAAAGGACAAGTAATAGTCAAAATAATATTTAAAAAGCCGAATATAAGTTGAATGACTCATATGTCTTGATTTTAAAACTTACTTCAAGGATGCATTTATCAAGACAGCATCATTTTAGCATAAGGATAGAAATATAGATTATAGAATTTGGGATCCAAAAATAAACTCTCACACATATTGGTTAATTGATTTTCAATAAGTTGTAAGACAATTCAATGAGAAGAGAATAATATTTTCAACAAATGGTGCAGGGAAAACTGTTTACCTACATACAAATGAATAAATTTGTGCCTATAATCACTCACCGTATTAAACAACACCTGGAAACAGATCACAGACATAATGCGACAGTTAAATATATTTAATTTTATAAGAAAGAGAGTAGGAATAAACCTTGATGGTCTTTGGTTAGAAAATTCTTAGATATAAAAAGTAATCAAAATAATAAAAAATAATACACAAATTGCACATCATCAACTTTAAAAACTTTTGTGTTTCAAAGTCTGTAATTAAGAAAATGAAAAGGCAACACACAGAATGGGAGAAAATAATTGCAAAAAATACACTTGATAAGAGACCTGTGTCTAGAATATACTAAAATCTCTTACAACTCAATAAGGAAAACAAAAGTCTTATAAGCAGTCTACGAAATGGACATAAGCTATAAAGAGACATTGTTTCAGGGGCAATGCACAAATGGCAAGTAAGCACATGAAAAGATGCTCAAATTATTAGTCATTAAGGAAATGAAAATCAGAATCACAGTGAGATACTACTTCACACATGCTAATATGGCTATGATCAAAAACACACTTAATGGCAGATGTTGAGGAAGTGGAGAAATTTCAGCTCTCATATGTAGCTAAGGGGATCCTAAAATAGTGCTACCACTTTAGAAAATAGTCTGACATGTCCTCAAATAGTTAAATAAACAGTTACCATGGCAGTTTCATTGCTAGGTATAGGTCCAAGAGAAATAAAATCATGTCTACCCAAAAACTTGTATATGAATATCATAGATACAGTCCACTCAATTTTGTCTTATCATTTTTGAGAAGATGAGCACAATAGTCTTTGAGATATAGTAAGTCTTGTTATTTGGCCATAATAAATGGCAAAGTAAAAATATAAATTAAGTTGAATTATAATTTCTTTTTGTACATATCTGTATCTGTTAGGTGCCAGACATGGTGCTATCTTTCAATATGAAGATAATAGATGTCTAATAGTGATATGATGAATAGATAAAGGGATGGAGAGACATATGTCATAGACAAATTTTTTAAAAGAAACAATTCTGTTTTTAATTAATCAGCACTAAGAAATTGAAAACAAGTCATTCTATTTCTGTAGTCATCTTTTCAGTAAATCACTGAACTATGACCCTAAATTTGCTATCTTCAATCTTTGAAGAATTAAAGAAAAAATAAAAGATGATATATATTTTAAAATCACTTAGACTTGTTTGTTTTTTATTTAGTTATGCTTTGGATAAAATGTAAATTGTTTTAAGTTCCCTGGAAAATTGAGGAAAAGATAAAGTAGGTACTGATCATGTCTTCCCAATAGGTTCCTAAAGAATCTCAAAGCAACCTAGGTCAGCAATACAGGATTTGCAACTTTCTTTTAGAAATCAGAATTGTCCATCTTCTCCATCCCTCAACTGTAGGACCTTTATTCAGTTTTTTTTTTTCCTTCTAGCAACAGCAAGAATCTTTATCTCCATGTACTCACTGCTTCCTAGCTTGCCTGTAGATTGGAATCTCTGACACTCAGGCCTCTGTC
Source organism: Macroglossus sobrinus (assembly GCA_004027375.1). Classification (NCBI taxonomy): domain Eukaryota; kingdom Metazoa; phylum Chordata; class Mammalia; order Chiroptera; family Pteropodidae; genus Macroglossus; species Macroglossus sobrinus. The sequence goes on from PVKZ01004801.1 coordinate 4,086, forward strand.
ATCTTAAATTATGGACTTCCAAAGATCTAATCTGAATTCCCATCAGTCAGATAACCAACAGTTTGTTATTCAAGTCAGACATTTCAGGTGATGCATACTCAACAACCTTCTATCTAGTGTCACCTGTTTTATTTTCTATCTCAATTTCAACCTTTTTGGGGCAAAGCCACCAGGGAAATATATTTCAATGACAATGTATGATAATATTGCTCTCTGCACTCAATCTCATTACAGAATCCTTGTCTTCTAAAACGGAAAATGGATTTACATCTCTTAGGATTATTCCTGCCACACACACTGATTCATTGAAACAGCATTTGGGTGGCTTCAAGTTAATTTAATTTTCTTTGGCTGCTTCATGAAACATGAGTCATTCTCAAGCAAATGATGTCACTTTCAAAAGTTGTTTGGGGGATGCAAAGTAAGGGCATCATCATTAGTTTCCAATCCCCCCACCCCCTACTATGGAACAGGTATCAGCTGACATTTTCAAAGACCTTAAAAAACATTTCAATGTGTGATTCCCATTTGATGAGTTTAAAAACCTCAACAAGTGATCTAGTATATTCCCTGTCTTTAGTTAGGGCTGTATTTAAACTAATCTAGAAAAGCATTATTTTTATTGTCAAAAAACAAATACACTGGATGGAATGAAACAGGCAAGAAAGTTTTTCTTCAAGACTACTGAAATAGGAATCACAGATTATTGCAATAGGGGACAGAGAATGGACTCAAATACCTCAAATGAAAGGTGGGGAGTTTTTAAGCTTTGGCATGAGCTAGTGGAAAAATACTGGAAAGAACTTTAGGCAGGAAGTTGGCCAATGTGATTAGGCTATCTGTGTTTACTAATTGGCTCTTATGGAAACTAAGCTCCTACATCCTCCTCTCCACCCCTACCCCCACCCCCAACACACTCACACAGACTGGGAAATAAGAGCTCTATCTTTCTAGATGATTACATTTCAAAGGGAAGGCTCCCAGATTTTTGAAAAAGGCATTCCTTCCAAGTAAAGGGAAGATATTGGGATAAATCTACATTTTGAAAGGGCTGAGAAAATTTTCAATGGTGTTTCTTAAAGGACATGAGAGGTCAGGGGCCTGTAGTCAGGAGGAAACTTGCCTAAAGTTTAGTCAAGCTGGGGGACATTAAGCAATCTTGGTCACAATTCTTTATGAAATACTATAATCCTTTGCATAATGACTTAATCCATCACTTGCAAATCAGAATACTTTTTTTTTTAATCTTCATGTCTATAATGATTTTTTTCCATATAAGTTTGGAGAAACAGAATGGATATTTGGGGTAAAATAAGTGCACCGGACAGTTAATAAAGTAAACAATTGAACAAATCTTAATGTTTTGGTTTTAGATACTTAAAAGTGCTATGTCCCAAATAAATATTCCTGGGAATTCCTTTAGAGAAAATAGTTTAAAGATTTTTTTCTTTTTTTTTTTAAGATAGGAAAGTAAAATATATATTTTTAAATTCAGTATTGTCGTGCAGTATTTATTTACTCAAACTTTCAACAGTAACAATATTATGTCTAGTGCAATTTCAAAAAACTATTGCCCCCAGCAATTAAATTCTTTAATAAAATACAGATTTAGATTATATACTATGGTATGAAATGTATTTATTCATCTTTCACTTAGTGATGTGTTCTTCCCATTTTCTTTTTATCATTATTTTCTTGTGCAAGGAAAAAAAAAAGATTGCATACAGTAGCCTCCCCTGCCCGCCCCCCGCCCCCCATTTTTGGTTTCATTTTGTTTTCTGTGTTTTCAGTTACGAGAGGTCAACTGAGCTCAAAAAGCATTAAATGGAAAATTTTAGAAACGAACAGTTCATAAGTGTTAAATTGCCTGTTGTTCTGAGGAGTGTGCTGAAATCTTGTGCTCTGTCCTGCTCTGTCTCACCCAGGGTGTGAATCATCCCTTTGTCCAGTGCATCCCTTCTGTATATGCTGCCTTGTAGTTAGTCACTTAGCAACCATATCAGTTGTCAAGCTGGTTATCAGAAAGAGAAACAACATTCACATAGTTTTCACTATAGTATTTTCTATAGTTGTTCTATTTCATTGCAGTTATTGTTGTTAATCTCTTACTGTGCCTAATTTATAAATTGAACTTTATCATTGGTATGTATGTATAGGAAGAAACATAGTATATATAGGTTTTGGTACTAACCATGATTTCAGGCATCCATTGGGGTCTTGAAACAAATCCTCCATACATAAGGGAAGATGTGTATGAATTTTTTTGAAACTTGTAATACTATTTCAGACTTTATCTCCACTGTTATAGCCCAATAAAATGCATTTAAATATTTCATTTTTTACATATTACATATCTGATTTATACTGATATTGTAAGGACCAGAAACCATCATTGTAACTAAGTATAAGAATTCAGATGGAAAATAACATTTATTGCTATATATGGCACTCCATATCAAATATTTTGGAGTTTCATTTATCTTATTTCAACTATCTTAACAACCCTATAATGTAGATCATTTTTTATGTATGAAAATATTCTAACTATTAGGTCTATGTGGTTAATTTACCAACTGATTCTTTCTGTTCCACTCCCACAGTCTAATTACAATAAAAAATCTGATTCAAACTGCTTAACCATTTGTGAATTTTGAGAAATAAAGATGTTTGGTTAGCCTGACACCAATGATATTTAAAGACTATATATTGAGTATGAGTTAACAGATCATATTATTTTTCTCAATTTTTTTTCCATGCAAGAGGCTTCTGCATTCTTCCCTTTTGCCCATGATTTGTAGTACATTTGCTGAGAGAGTCTCTGTCTGCATGATGTTGTTGGGTTTGTCAAAGTGACCAATTTTAGACAACGAAATGTGAGTGGGTATGACATGTGTCCATCTCAGCAGGAACTTTTAAAGCCATTACATTTTACACCAGTTTATTCATTTCCCTTTTCTATAAGAATATCGTGTTCCAAATAGGGAACTCTCCTCAATTCTAGAATTAAGAGACACATGAGGCAGAGCTATATAGCAGCTGATTCACAGCCACCACCATATGATATGAATAGAAATAAATGTCTGAGACTTGCAGATTGCTTGCCATAGCAGCAAAACTGACAAATACAGTACATTCCCTTGATTAAGTAAATGTAGTATACTACTAATTTATATATCCATAGACAGCAAAAAGTCAACTGTTACACATGTAAAGATAAATATGTAAATTATATGGGGTGATGAAAATTCTTAGCACTAGTATAATTTAACTGTACAGAACAGAATTTCATTTAAAACAAATTGTGAAGGTATCAATCGACATAAAGGTCCCTATTGCAATAAAGATTGGCTCATTTCAGTACTTGCTAAGTGCTAAGTCAGCAATTATATTTTCAGTATGTATAATAATGTCCATTTGTTGATGTGCTACTCTGTGAAGGGTAACTGCAAATTCGGTCAGGGAAGAGTGTATGTCTTCAGTCTGATAAATATTAGAAAGCAGCGGAGGAATGTGGGAACAACAACATGTTCGCCTCAGTTGACTCCACTCTGCAACACAGACACCTTCAGTTCCACAAAATTTATTACTTTCCCAGTAGTGTTTAACAATTTGGGTTGTTATAGCCTGGGTGCTAGCTATACCCTTTGAAAGTAAATTATTCTCAGGAGATATGGTTACTGCAAAATACACTATCATCCCATATTGGGACCCATGGCAAATCATAGCCTGAATCCTGTAGAAATGAATAGAATGGGCAACCCACTGGGTAATGTTTTTCCCTCCAAACAACCTTAGTTATGTTCCTGGTTTAGATCATTGTTTTTCTTCCACTATCACTAACCACTCTCATATTAAACAAATATATACTGGTTGTCTCTTAAGTTAAAAAACATAGGTATATGGAAGTTCAGTGTGGCCTTAAAAGGCTTCACAGCACATGCATAGAGCCTCTACACTGTAGGATTCTTTACTATTGATGACCTTGCTACCCAGTTTGCACCCTTTGCAGATTTAGGAATGAAGAGTCATTTGATGGGGTTCAGGGAAGGCTGCCCAAGAATGTGCCACTTTGGAACATGGATTATTTTGAAATAAAGATAACCAAGGCCCAACAGACTCAAGTAGAGCTTTTTACCTTCTGAACTGCCTAAAAAAATTAGATATGTGGCATGTATAGAGAACTTTTAACATTAGAAAGACATATCTGCATGGCATGGCAAACCTATTTGTTTACCAAACATTTACACCTCCCATCTTCCTGGGAACTGTCCCTATCCTCCTTCTTTAAGTCCCAGACCCCTAACCCCTTCTTCTTAGCTCAGGGTGGCATATAAGCCTCAATTGCCTGAATTGGAGCCTCTCATGCCTTTGTGGAGTTCCCGTATATATAAAACTAAGATTTGTTTTTCACCTGTTAATCAGTCTCTGTTAATTTAATTATTTAGCCAGCTGAAGAACCTAGAAGAGAAGAAAGGAAAACTTTTCTTCACTTGCACATTAATCAAAAAAGAATAAAACATAGAAATTAGAATGAAGCTTTAATAATTAGGTAAGAGAGATACATAACTCTTCTACCATATATCTATAACCATATATCTATACTAGATATATACATTGGTCTGACTGATCTCTTTCTATAGCAAATAACATGGAAATACTAAATCTGTAAATGTCTGATATATTTTGTATAGGTTTTTAGGTATGGCTCTAAAAAGTCAATATTGTTTACCTGTTTTTTTTTTTTTTTGATGGCAACCACATATATTAGGTAATGGGCCAAGCACTGTGTAATATTGGACATACTATATTTCCATTACTCATGTGGTGAGTATAACTGCAGAAATGTAGCTTGCACCCAATTTACTCAAAGTCAAATAGTGAAACTAGATTCTGAGTAAGTCCAGTAATTTCTCTCTATACAATTCTGGACTCCACAAAAGTACTATGTTGTCTTAGGAAGAAAAAATGCTGATATCATAAATAATGATGCTTCATCTTTTTCTCCTTTAAATATTAGGGATGAGATTGAGATCTCAGGATAATTATCTTTCCTTTTTTTTTTTTTGAGTTTAAGTCTAAAACATTAACTTACACTTCACTTCAGGCTGTCAAGACGTCCCTGCCCAACAGTAGAAGACTCTTCACAAGAGGCCAGTATCTCCCCATCTCATCCCAGTAATGACAGTAAACACTTACATAGTTAATAATATATATAAAAAAAACTCTTCAGCCAGTTAAGACAAATGATCTCATTTAATCCACACAACAACTCCATGAGGTAATTACCGCTATGATTCCCATTCTACAGGGAAGGAAACTGAAACACAGAGATGTTAATCAACTTGACTGTCATACAGTTAATAAGTGTCTGAACCAAGATTTGAACCAGGACATATGGTTGCAGAATCTATATTCTTGACTACGGTTCCAACCTGCTTTAAATCTTAAGCCTGGTCCATCGATAACTCTGGTAATATTTCTGTTCCTATGCACAATTTTTTTCCCACAAAATATTTTCAATAGGTGCTTGCTGAATGCTGGTCTCATATGATATAAATTATTGTTTAGAGCTCTTGAATTGAACCCAGGCAGAACCTAAAGATTAACATTATGTTGAAAACCTTTGTGTGCACTTTTTCTGGGTGGCTCTTGAACCTCTAAATCTATTTAGAAATGTTCACTGGCCCTATTACTCAATGTAATAGAAATGCTGACTCCAACAATGTATAAGATTATTGGAATTTTAAAGTGGTGAGAGCTATTGCCACCCATTTCTATTTTATTTTGTTTCATTCTTAAGTAGACATTGATAGAAATTTAAAAACCTATTGTCATTCCCTTTTCTCTCCCTCCTTTTTGTCTCTTTCCTTCTCTTTTTTCTTTCTTTCATTCTTATGTTTTTTTCTCACTTTTCTTCCTGAACGACTCAGGCCAAACCAATAGGTGAGCGAAACAAAGTAAGTTTCCATGTGGGATTGGGGGAGACCTCCACAACCTGGCACAAGGTTCAAGCCTAAGCAGGATGAAGACAGCAGTGGTAGTGGTCCACCTGGGGCACTGGAGCCTGAGTAGGGTAGAGGTCAATTTAAGAGGGCAGACAGAGTGGGGATGTGGAGGGTGTCACCAATAGGGCAGCAATAGCAGAAGCCTTGTGGTAGTGGTGTCCAAGCAGGGTGAAGAGATTGTTTATGCAAGAAAGCAGTAGCACTGGTGGTCTAGCACTGGGTGTTGATACAGAATATAAGAATGGATGGTAGAGCTGAGGTAGTAACAGGAAACTGGTTATATGTAAGAGGGTGTTGATTAAACAAATATGTTGAAGATAATGGACTCCAGATTTCTCACTGTCAAAGAACAGAGTTAAAAATATGAAAAGGAAGAAAACTAGAATTAACCCTGTGATGTTGGATTTGGATTGTTGATAATATAAATACAGAATTATTAGTATAGAGAGGTAGATACAGAAGTAAATATAGATGTAAATGTGAATGTTTATATATATATATATATATATATATATATATATATATATACACACACACATACACAGAGTAAGTCTAAATGTATATCGTTATGGGTTGAATGTTTGTTTTCCCTCAAAATTCATGTATGTTGAAATCCTAACCCCACTGTGATTTGTACTGAACATGGTGCTTCAGGAAGGTAATTAGCTTTAGATCATGAAAGTGGGACCCTCATAATAAGATCAGTGCTGTTATAAGTAAAAAAGAGATATGAGAGCACAAAGCTCTTTTCCTCCCTCCCCCCTTTCCCTCTTCTCCCTCTCTCACTCTTTCTTCTGTCCCTATCTCTATCTCTTCCTCTTCCTCTCTCCTCTCTTTCTATTTCTTGTTCTCTCTGTCTCTGTCTCTCTCTATCTCTGTCTCCACAAGGAAACACTGAGAAAAACTATGTATCTGTAGGCACTTTAATCGTACACTGCCCAGCCTCCAGAACTGTCATTTAAACTGCCTAATCTGTAATATTTTTCTATATCAGTCCAAGCTGGCTAAGAGATATGTATATAATAATAATGTGAATGTGAGTGTGTATGTGTGCATGTGTGTGTATGTGTGTGCACGCATATCCAGTAGCTATGTCCTATGAACTTATGAGCAGTACTACACCAGCAGAAATCAGCATAACTAGTACCCAGATCTTAGTTTCTAAATTTCATTCTCAACTTAAAAGAATTGCTACTCCTGAAGGAAAAGTTGTTTCCAGAGTCAAAACAGGGGAAATAAAAGATGAGTCTGGAACATCTTTTTTTTTTTTTTTTTTTATGTCAGAAAGCAAAGATTGCCCAATAAATGATGAAGACATTAAAAATAACACAGAATCTAGCTTGAAGAAGCTCTCAGGAACCAAATCCTAAGCAATTTCATCTTCAAAGTAAATATAACAACAGATTATAACTCACTGAATGTAATATGAGCCATGAATCCATACTGATATAAATAAACTAAAAAGAATAAGGAATGGGATATTTACATATTTTCACAAAGCAGTCCCTTCAAATTACTTATTATTAGAAAAGAGAAAGTAAAGAATAAAATGCTTCACAATGTGGAAGACCATAGACCCTTAACTAAATGATTAAAGTTAATTTTATCACTAATTGCACAAATTGAAATTGTCTGCTAAATTACAGGATGAAAGGAAAACATGACATCACTTTTGTGATATTGCCTTAGATGCATACATAACTGGAATCTCATCATGAGGAAAGATTGAAAAAATCAAACAGGGACATGTTACATAAAAATTTTCCTGTAATCTTTGAAACTGTCAGGTTAATGAAAATCAAGGAAAGAGAACAAAACTAAAAAGACATGGCAACTAAATGCAATGCATGATCTTGGGTTTTACTTTTTTGAGGACCTTGTTGGAATAATTGGCAAAAGTTGAATGATGGTTGCAGAATAGATGGTATTAATGTACCAGTATTAATTTCCTGATTCTGGTGATTATATTGTGTTTAGAAGAATGTACTTATTTATAGAAAATACGCTCTGAATTTTTGGATATGATGGAACATCATGTCAGCAACTTAATGCTCAAATGGTTAAGGAAAAATGTTCTTTTTACTTTTCATGCAAATTTTCTCTAAGTTTGTGACAGTTTGAAATAAAAATAAAAAATATATAGTATTATATGCTTATTGAAATAAAGAGAAATTTAAGGGATTTTTATATTCATCTTATGACATTAAGTGACCCCTTTTTATCTGAGATATGTGTTATAGGATTTGATAGTCACATTCCTTAAATAGATCTATAATAGATGTTAATTTTAGTCAAATGATTACTGTTTCATACAGCCTTAGACTTATTGGTTGTGAAAATACATTTTCCATGGGTGAGGGGTTCAGTTAAGTCCATAATTCAGGTAATTAATCTAAAATTTTTAGTTTAC
>PVKZ01004801.1:17500-69410 GCA_004027375.1 Macroglossus sobrinus
GGAAAGCATTGCTGTCAACACAAAATGAAACTACTTAAGCCAATCTATTTGCCCTTTATCCCTAAGAAAACAAGTTCTACCTGCTATGATCTAGCCAATTGGATATAGCAAGACACAGAACATTAGCTGACCATTCATCCTCGGAGAGACTGCCTTTTCTACATAATTGGCAACTATATAAAAAACTAAATACCATTGCACAAACAAAAACTACCACATGCCAATGGGGGGGGACCCCCCTGAGGTCTCTAGAATTACTCATATCACTTTTTTTTGTTAAAATAACAGAAATAGCTTACTTCTCTACTATTTACATTTTAGTAAACCAATTACAAAAACTAGCTCAGTTCAGTAACTTTGGGAGTTTCTTCATATTTTGGTGAAAATTGCCAGAGCTAAAGTAAAATAAATGTCCCAGAATCTTGCTATATAAAGTGTGTTCCATGGACCAACATCGTGGACATCACTTGGGAGCTTGTTAGAAGATCTAGGGCTCCAATCCTGAAAACTCCTTTATTAACTATTAAAATATGCATTTTAACAAAGATCCCCAGGTGGTCTCTATGGACTTCAGAGTTGAAGAATCAGCATCATAGAAGACATAGATGAGTACACATTCTGCTCCTTTCTGCCAATTTTCCCTGCTGCAAATCTCTGGTAGGTCTCCATTTCCACTCCTGCAGCCCCTAGTTTATCACATCAATCTTTTGTTTACAAAGTTCCCTGGATCCATTCACTTGTTAAAAATTCTCCTCACTTTCAGCTGACTGTCTGGGTTCACTGACCAATTGTTCTACCCATCTTCTGAGTCCATAACAATCTCTATTTCTGTCACGCCTTGCTGGTTCCCTTGGTTTGCCTACTCCTCTTCTGCTTCTCCACGGTTACCGGCTTCTAGCACACACATGCCTACTTAATTTGATTTGCCTTCTTGGCCTACACAGGATAATACTTTTTTATTATGTTCAAATATATTAAAGTATTCACTTCATAGTTAGAAAAAGATAAAAACATTTGTGAGATAAAAAGAAAAAAAGACACCATTTGTTTTCCCGTGCACCTACCAATTTGAAAAAGAACTGAGGATTCTTTGCCATACCAAAGACTTTAAATTGCTACTTCAGAAACACAAATACAATTATAATCTCTTTAAAGACCAAAATGTCAAATAATGTCTCAAATAAAAAAAGAACAAGCACAGAATTCAATAGTGACACTGTTATACTTCAGTTCCAAAAGACAGTGTTGATTGGTCAGGCATGCTTTGTCCTTCTCTCTCTGGCATTTTGAAAACTTGATATACAAGTATTGTTTGAGGTGAAGCCAATGCTCATATAAATTAATTAATTAATTAACACTAATTGAAGCTAGTTATCAATAGCTACTAATAATCTATAAATCAAAATACAACTCATTCCATGAATAAAAATTGACTTGTTTTAGGGAGAAAAAGTTTTTATGGATTAGTGAATTGTTTGTATTTCAATAGCTAAATTTTTAAAAATGAACAAAAGGAGATAAATATTTGCAAAAAAATTACCAAAATTTTTTTATTTTAGATATGACAAGCTACAATGATAAAATGATGTGCCTATGTATTGGTAGATTCCTATACTTTATCTATCACTTTTATGAATCTATGCTAGCTACTTTTATTGCTGCCTTAATTTTTTCCAAGCTGTTTTGTTTGTTTTGCTAATGAATTGTATTTAAGATTATCTGTGAAGAACATAAAATCACAGATAAAGATTTTGTCTGTGTAGATGAAACCATGAAGTGGCTGTCAGCAGATCTGAGTTCTAGTGAAAATTTTGAGCAGTGGCAAGTATTATATCATTTTTGATCATCAATTTCCTAATTGCTAGCTCTAATGGTTTACATAGACATTCTATAAGGTTTTTTTCTGTGGAAAGGCCTTGCTTTCTTACCATAGCTAAGATGTTCACCTCTCTTCCAATTTGGGAGAAAGATTTCAAAGCACTTTTTATGAGTGTCTGAAAAGCCTTCCATTCTGGCTGGCAATATTTTTCTGCTGCACTTAGTTTATTGCTTTGGATTTCTGGGCATAGAGCCTACTTTGGTTTTATTTTTGTTTATGTTCATCGTCTCTATTTCTATTTTGGAAGCTGAAGCTTCATAAATATATTATTACATACTATAAAATTGGATAATAATACTAAAAAATTGATTTTCTATATTTGCACATTCCTTAAGAACTTTGGGTGTTTACTGCAATTAGTCTAATTCTTCAAATCGGAGCTGTCACCTCTTCTCTTGCCTGAAGCAAGGCAGCAGGAAGTACAAATCACACTCAACAGCTTGACACCAGGAGAAAGAAACAAATACCTCTGCATAGAATTTACACATGTGACAATGCATCACCCATAGAGAAATGAAAAAGGAAGTCTTTTATTTTTGAAAATACTGCTAGTCTTTCTAAAAATTAGGACAGCCAAAGATGAACATCTACTTTATCAGTGGAAAGGGATTTCAGAGGCATATTCCGACTGCCTCTTCTTTAAGGCCACTACACTTAGCATAGTGCCTAACATAGATTAGGGGCTCAATAATTGTTTGCTGAACAAATAAATCAATGTTGTTTTGAATAAATGTATACTGTTAAAAATCAATGACAACTCCATATAAAGAGTTTGGAAGTCATCACCCCCATATTTTCAATGACAACAAAAAGCTGGACGAACTAAAAAAATTAATGCTTTTTCTTTCTTTCTTTCTTCTTTTTTTCTTTTTGTATTTGTCAGAGAACTGAGGTTGCAGGACAAATAGCTATCTTAACATCTATTGACAGAGAAGAATCCAGAGAATCACAGCTGAGATCTACTTACCAGGAATAGAAACCTCTGGAGCCATAAACTGGGAGGAAAATGAAAATGGTAATTTTTATCAATTCCTAGAGGCTGAGTGTAGGTAAGTGTAAAAGTGAGGAAGTCCTGAACTGAGGTCTAAGAGGAACACCACACTTTTGCCAGGAACTCCATCAGTTTCTCACTGTGAACACCTGAGAAAGATCCTTTCATTGACCTGGCAGAGGAGGTGAAGAGTATTTTTTGTGAAATATGCTCAAACAATAGCACAAGGCTACTCTCCAGGGACAAGACCTTAAAAGAATCTTGTCCTAGAGACATGGGGAAGGACATTCTTCTCACTCCATTTTTCCTATAGCTTTTCTGTCTTCTCTAGTGGGCTGGAGGCTAAAAAATTATACAAGAAAAAATACTTACAAAAAGGTCACAGGCCAGTTACAGACAAATAGGCACAGGCCCATGAAAAGACAGAGGTTAAATGGGAAGATTATAGAACATCCCTCTTTCCTACACCTTACCACCACGTTAGTAGGGCTCCAGTGTAATAGTAACGATCACTATTGAGGCAGCTGCATGATACCATTTATCGGGGAGGAGGAGTTCAAAGGGAAGTCTAAAGTCAGGAGAGACAAAAACAAGAATACTAGAGGAACTGGAAACCCCTTACACCAGCAGCTACAGCAAACATTAAGCAAAGTCCAACTAGCCTGATTAATATCCTCACAATCAGAGACCTATTTACCTCAGCTCCTGTTACCTGGTAAGACATGACTGGCTTCCAAGAAAAAACTACAAAAATCCTAAAAAGTATGGAAAAAACACAGTCTGAAGAGACAGCAAGTATCAGAACTAGACTCAGATATGACACACTTTTAATAAGCAAGATAACATATTAATATAAATGAAAAAAGGAAGGGAGCAAGAAGAAAAAGCAGATGAAATATTATGGGATTCAATGAGATAATGAAAAAGGAAAGAAGCTTTGAGCTACTTAAGATAAACTAAAAAGCAGGTAGACTTAATTTATGAGATTTAATGGGTAATATAAAAAGCTTATTCATACCTCCAAACAGGCAATTTAAAATCTATGGCTACAGATAGAAAGAAAACTACTGATGAATTGCATGCATGGGCTAAAGGATCTGCATGAAAATACATTCTCTTTCTCCAATCCAGTACCCTAATCCTTTAAAATGAAAACTAAATATTTAGGTCAGCAGACAGGAAATATAGAAGTATGATTTAAGATTTACCTAATCACCCGTTCCGCATCTCTCTCCTCCAAAAATATTATTTATGAGTAATAAATAAAATTAAAATAATTTTGCATAATTTTTCACAGAAACTCTTTCTCACAATAATAGCTTACATTTAGATTAACAGAAACTTAATCCTATCAGTAGCTCCAATTGAACACTCAATGTGTATATAATACTTTCTCCTTTGTCCAAGCTGAAGAGAGAGAGAGAGAGAGAGAGAGATCCATATCTTTATAATCCAGGAATGGAGAATTCTCTGAGGACTTGTAAACATGACATCAGTTATGAAAAATTACCAAAATAAATAATAAGAAGGCAAAGCCTGATATAGTGGAAGAGAATGGTATAATACAAAAACAGACATCTGTAATAATAGGTTTATTTGGGAAGGCTTCTTGCAGGAGGTAAGTGTTGAGCCAGATTTTTGAAATCATCAGAACCTCTTTCAAATAGCTCTAGAGACTCGTTTTGTTTTAAGAAAAAGAATACTTTCATCACATTGATTTCAGTCATCTTCCAAGGCTATCAAATACAACAAAATTGTTCATGTGGGCATAACATTTGTACATGTCCACACTACTAACAAAGAACTGTTCTACAAGTGTGTCTCTAATATTTGAAGCCAATTAAAAAATTTCGCCCTATTAATTCATTAAAGATAAATTTAAATACATTTTTTTCTTTTCCTTTTCTTTTTCTTTTTCTTTTTTTTTGAGTAAGATTTTTTTTTTTTGAGTAAGATTTTTGTTCATGTAAAAGTCAGTTTTGACTATCTTGGCAGCCTGTATGAAATAAGAAAAAGAAAGCTGCAATTTTTACATGAATGTTTTTAGGCCTTAATGCAACTCTGTTTAATTTTTTAAAAAGGCATTATGAAAGTTAGTCAATATATATTATCACATTACTCTGAGGGAATTTCGGTCATGTAGTGAAATTGAAATAAATTTATCTGAAAAAAATTTCATAAAGTATAAAGTCTAAGAGAAAAATCCAAAAGCAATTAATGTTGTATGGTTTTATAACAGGTAGGTAATACAAATTAAAAATAAATTTCTTAAAAGAAAAAAATACATTATAAAGATATGGACACAAGTATTTGATTTGTTGAGAAAGAAAAAATACCAAACATAAGTGTTAACTCTGAAATATACTGTATGTTATTTCAATGGAAAGATCCAAGGAATTTAACCAGACAACTAAGAGACACCTGAATTTACGATTACGAGGGGAATAAGGGTAGAGGTTGGGAGATAGGAACTGGCATCTAGCTGTACAAATAAGATGATGCTCTTAGTAGGGAGGCAAAGTTATAAACAGCTAATTTATATGGAAATGCAAAGACAAGAAAATAGCCACTAGATTTCAAGTCGGTCAAGGATCCTATATTAGGGATCATGAATAAAGGCTCTAGTGATGGAGGACCACTTTTAGGGACTTAGGTCACATGGGAAAGGAGGGAGCCACACAGGTCAAATCATCCATATACAGGGGATGCTGCTGAGGTCTGCTCATCATGGGTTGCCTACAGTGAGATCAGAGCATCATTTCTCAGCAGGGAAATATGTGAATACTGATGATCCATAATATTTCCTCAGATTGAGAAAATATTAAAAACTATTTTCCACTTCTCCTCTTCCTCATCTACCCCTCCCTCTCCCCATATTCCTCCTCCTCCTTCTTTTTTTCTTTTTATTTTTGAAGCATCCTTAAAATGAGGCACTGGAGAAAGGGTGTTCAGGCACATAAGTTACATTAAGTTCCTGAAAAATTGTAAAATCCTCCTCAAGCCCTTCATTTTTTTTTGGTGGTGGTGGTCCTTCCTTTACCTTTGACACTCTACTTTTATTTTTTTAAATCTTTTCGATTTTCCCAGGAATGTAAATGTGGAAATGCTGTGAAACAGAACTCATTCTGCTTTTTAGGGTTTAGACTTGACATAAAAATAGTAATAAGCCTTGAGTTTGTTGGACCAAGGTAACTCCAAAACTCCACTTATTGGCATAGAAATATACTTTTATGTCTAATATAACAGTAGAAATGTTAGCATTAATTTATTTAAGCATATTTATTTTGGGGAAAAAATTGCACTAGAATACTGTGTTAGTTTGCATAAAACATACAAATAATTGGTAATACATGTTGTTTCTGTAGCCTGTTATGGACTGATCATATCATGCTAAATAAAATATGAAACAATGAGGGAGGAGGCAGAAGGAAAGCTCTAGAATGTGGCCTGTATACTTCATATTCCTCTAAAGTAGTAATTTTGCTTGAGAAGAATGAAATAAAATGCAGGTCAAGGGCATGGAGTATATTTCCCCTTCATTCCCTAGTCAAATGCTGAGATACTCAATTCTCACTGTATTTCTTAAGATTTTGAACCTGAGTTATCCCAATTTCTGCTCTGTTCTTCAGCTTTTTTCAATGAAAGACAACCCCTCCAGCAACACTTTCCAAAAGATATAATTATAAATATAGCTTAAGAATCTGTTTTCGAGACTTTTAACATTGTTGTTGATTTTAGAAAGTAATTGGTTTTTCTTTTTCTTTGTTTCCCCCTCCCAATGCTCAGTGCAATCTATACTGCCTGGAAGCCAGACTTTAAATGAAGCAGATGCTTCAAGTTTAAACTCTGCACTGGTAAAGTTGTTTCCTAGCAACATAAAGTTATGAAAACTTCAAGAGCACCATTTTGCTCAATATGGTTTCTCCCATTTAGTTTCATGTACTCAGTGGTTTATAAAGAACTGATATCAGGTCAAAAACAACTTGATCCTACACTAGTAAGAATTAAAAAAAAATACTGTTGATTTTGAACTAGAGACAATTTCAAACTTTGGGCAGACAAAATTTGAATTCACTGTAATACTTTAAAAAAAAATTTTCAGAATGAAATTTGGGAAGGACTTCATAGAAAGGTGATATATTCAAGATGTACTGTTTTAAACACTTTAATAAACATTTTAGACTTTTAAAGAACTAATTAACACAAGCAAGTGAAGTGGTGTTTAATTGAAATACTCCATAAGTGTTTTGCAAACATTTTGGTCTAGAACCCCTTTACATTCTTAAAAATTATCGGGCTTCCCAAATTGTTGTTTATGTGGGTTATATCTATTAACACTACTCACTTAAGAAATTAAAATCTAGAGATTTTAAGTCTTTATTTATACATTTAAATGTGTGTTAAAATAATATAGTCTATGAATAATTTCAATAACAAAGTTTAGCAAGATGAATGGCATTGTTTTATAGTTTTACAAGTCTCCTTAATGTCTGGCTAATCGAAGACAGCTGGGTCCTTATGTCTTGTTTGGCATTTACATTGATTCCCTAGAAAGCTCTATTGTGCATGCCTGAAGAATGAAAGTAAAAAAAAGGCAAAGGATTTCCTTTTCCTCCATGCCCCTCTCCTCCTTGTCATCTCTTTCTTCTTTTTCTTCTTAGTTTGGATCACATTTTGAGAACTGTTGTTAACCTATATGTTTCTTTAGTATATATGAAGACTTAGAAAATTTCTTTTTTTTAAGCCATGGACATTAGGCACTACGGTAAGGTAAAGATTACAATTTGGATACATAGAGTCAGTTTGCCTGAGTCTGAGTTTGACTGTTTTCTTGCTCTATAACCCTGCTTAAGTTACTCTAAATTTCAATTGTATCATTTATAAAATGGGTTTCATAGTAACATTACCCCCCACAGCACAATTAAGAGAATTAGTAGAAAGTAAATAGAAAACCCTTGGCATATTTCTGGTCTATAAAAGTAACTATCCGATAATATTGTTTATTATCTCTGATTTTAAGACTATTAAATAGACGAAAACAAATTTATTAATCTAAAAAAAAAACCACTCAATCACCACTTCCGCCCCCATCACATTCCTGAAAAAGAGGAAATAATGCCAACCTGCGATTATCAGATGCTCACGCCCTTTTATGTAGAGTTGAGGTTTGCTTAATTTTTAAATATCAAGGGAAAAGCATCTAAAACCATCTCTTTTTTATTTGCTTCTTTCCCAACAGAAGCTCTTTTAATATCATCTGATAGAAAGACAGGAGGTAAAAATGAGTGATTTTTGTAGAACTAAAGTGACTCCATCTTAAATATAAACCCTCCATTTTGAGCTTAAGAGGAATTCCAAGAAAAATCACCAACTGGCTAAGAGTCATCCCACTCAGAGACCTCTTAGAAATTATCTAAAAATCCCACCTGCCAAGGTCCCTGTCCCAGGTTTTTTTATTTTTTTCTTTTTCTTTTTCTTTGGCACGAAACCTAAACCAATCCCCTTAAAGAATCCTGTAACGCCACTGCTGTACTCCCCTGCTTGTGGTTTTACCCTTTAAAAACCCTTTGAAACTGTAAAGTCAGGACTGATACTTCCACTGCTGAGTCAGTGTATTTGGCCCTGGCTCGAGCCTGCAAATAAACTCCCTCTTGTTCTTGCATCGGTGTCGGCTCCTTGGTGCGCGTGTAGGCTCGAAGTCGGGTATAACAATTTTGCTTAAAGAAATAGTGGAAGTGAGTACTAATGAAATTTAAACAAACCACAGAAGTACACAATTTGGTTTTGATGATTGCTTTGTGGTAATTGGTAGTTTTATTCTTGCTTTGACCTTTGCTCTGGCTCATACATTGACCCAAACTAAAAATTACCATAGGTTTGAATTATATGCTGATTTCTCTCACTCACTGGATCAATTCCAAACACACCATCAGTAGTATACTCTTTTATAGCCATATCAGGACTCATCACACTTGGAACATAAAAATCATCTTTCATTTTATAATTTCAAAGCACTCTCAGTATTAGCTCAGTTCTCATAACTCTGTAGCTAAATATTTAGTAAACATTTTCTTTTCTTTTCCCCTTAGGGCACAGTTAAAGAGAGTAAATGGACTGAGATTGCACGAGGTCTTGAAAAAAGCTGATGGGGGAGTCCTTAATTCTGCAATAAATGTTGCTTCCTCAAAAAAAAGAATAAATGGACGTTCTTGGAAATTAAACCTTCAAAATAAGACCTTACATGTTTTTGAGATTTAAACATTGACAAAATATAAAATGATGTTAAAAATGCAGTTTAATAATTTAGCAACAATCACAGTCCTTTCATATTAGGCATTTAAAAAAACATGCTACTGCTGATTATACCAAATCAGTTTTTGATAGCCTTTGTTATATAAATTAGTGGTTAGCAAGATGTTTACTAAGGTATTTAGCCTGTTTGAGTGATTTTTACAAGTCTTAGGATTTATAAACACAATGTTTGAATTAAAAAGAAAACACTTCAATATTATACTATATTATGATAAATTTTAATGACATCAAAGTGAAGAATCCCGAAAAATAAATGATAATTAGGCATCTCACCTATTTATCTGAGAGAAATAGCATTGAACCAGGTGTCTTCCTTCGGTAAAATATGTTAAAGTTAGAAGCTCTGTTTTTTAACTTCTGACACCAAGAAGTTTACAAGACAAGTGTTCTGAAATGCATTTTAAACTTTAAATTCCTATACAATATTATGATAAACATAACTACTTTGCAGTTTTACTGTGATAAATGAATGAGTTAACATGTGTGAAAGAACCACCCAATGCTCAAGGAAAGCAAATTTTTTCCTGTTTTTTCATTCCTTGGTTTCATTTTTCTTCTCCCCTTTGTTTATTGCATATCACATATTTTCATGTTTTTAGCATTTAATCTTTACTACAGATGCCAGTAGCAATCACATTTCATGTACCGCTTTCTTTTATTGTGTATTTAAAAAGTGAATGTTGGAGCCATTATTTGCTGAATTCAGTTACAACTTTGTTAAGACCTTTATTTTTTAAACTTTGCTCAATCATTTTAATTAATTTGAATTAACTGCAAAATATTTTCAAATCTCAACAAAAGAATTTGTCATTCCATAGTATTATTTATAGTACTATAGTACTATAATACTATATTACTATAATACTATATAGTACTATAATAATAGTGCTATAAAATACTAATTGTATGAGAGAAAACATTGAGACACATATAGGTACATTAACTTCTTTAAAGTTATAGAGCTAATAAGTGTCAGAGTAAGCTCCAAAATGAACAGTTGTTTTGTTTCAGTCTGGGCAATTAAGCACTACACTAGATTAACCATGTTCTTGCTTTTGCTTGAACAGCTGCCTCCAGAAATCAGAAAAACTAAAAGACATTTTTGTATACATTTCAGTTTACTATAAAGAAAATGTGATGACAAACTGGTTTCAGTTTGGCAAAGGTCACACAACAACCCATACTTTGAGACATGTACTAATGTCTCATAGAGTGAGGCTATACATGCATTTAGAGGTTTCTACTGATAGGAATGATCATTCTGATGCCAGCCATCCTGGGAGGAAATCAGATTCAAGGACTAAAATCAGAAACCTGTAAGGTGTACTATTGACTAAGCCTTCTCTCTGGGCTTTTCCCGCCACGTTTTCCACTTTCTGGAGCTTGCCCAGCAACTCCCCAGACATGGTAGAAACTTTCATCGGAATCAAGATAACAACTCTGAAGAAATAGAGCCTGGAGGTAGCTGGCAGGTACATTTTGGAAATCTCTATAAGGATATTTTATAGCCTTTGGCTTTGAGAACAGTTTTGAAGATAAAAATGAGGTATAACATTTTCTGTGTTGTAATTTTCTTCCATTAAACAAAGTAAGCATCCTCAGATATAAGTTGTGACCCACACCTTAACATATTTGGAGTACAAGTAATATTAGAAAAAAAAAACTTGGATTTTAAGGTCCAAATGATCCATGAAATTTATTTATAAATGTAAGTACACAAGCAAAAATGAGGATAAAGAATGTGTAATTATTCTTATCAAGAAGCAAGAGGATTTCCACTTTGGTCTATGGTGCTCTAAGAGAGACTGGATTTATATTTCTACTTTTAACAACTAAAAAAAACTGGAGAAAATATGAGAAAATAAGCAATGCATGAGTATGATTCATGAGAAAATGATGGCATTCCCAAGAAACTGCTTAGAAGAGGGCTTTTCAACCTTGTATATCACTGACATCTTGGACCTGATTATTCTTTGTTGTGGGTGTTTTCCTATACATCATAAGGTATTTAGTAACATCTCTGGTCGTGGCCTACTACATGTAGCAGCATCACTCTTGTTGTAACAACTTAAAATGTTACCAGATATTGTAAGTGTATACTAGGAAACAAACTCATTTCAGTTGAGAACACTGGCCTGGAGGTAGTTCTGACGCTATAGTGCAGAGAAAGTAAAAGCAAGAAGAACCAAGCAAACCTGCTGAGTTAAGAAGACAGAGATTAAAGGTTGGAGAGGTTGGAGTGGCTAGAATTTGCAAAGCAGTCTACCATAGAGAGATGAGAGTTTATAGAGAGTGAGAGAGCAAAAGAAAGCTCTAGAATCTATCCAGGGGTCTCCTAGATTTGATCTGTACATATGTGAGAGGAAAATACTTGAGCAGGAAAAGAACCACTAGAAATGAGTAGGCAAAAACAATTAGCAGAAATCACATAGAGTTGGATATAGTTTTCCTTCCCACCAGCCAGAGTTGAAAGATCTTTAACAGATAAAGAAACCTCAGAAAGGTGTCACCTTAGTAAATTAACCCTCAAATAAAGAATGCTCATAACACTTAAAAGCAAGGATTCATCTGATTCCAAACAACTTAATTGTACACCAGAACACAGTCTGTTACTTAATGGAATACAACAAAATCTAGCATTTAGCAACATAAAATTCACCATGTCAGTCATCTAATCAAACAAAAAAATATTCTTCATACTCATAAAAAAATTAATCAGTTATAACAGGTTCATAAGTGAAAGAGGGAACAGGATCAGCAGATAAGAAAGGACATTTCAAAATTAAAAACATTATATATATATAATTTTTTAAATTTTTAAATGGTATATATACACACACACACACACACACACACACACACACATATATATATATATATATGCCATAGATTAAAAAAGATTAAAAAATGTGAGCATAATAAAAAGGGAAATGGGAGATATAAATATTACAAAATAAACATGTATAAAATATATATAGAATTAAAAGGACACTGAATGGAATCAATAACATTTTAGATACTTCAGAAGAAAAGATCATTGAACATGATGGAATAGAAATAGAAATGAAGCATAGAAATTAAAGAAAAAGACTGGATAGAAATATCCAGCCACGGTGAGATTTGAAACTATAACTGTATTCTATCTAACATGCATAATTGTATCCAGATAGAGAGAAGGTTCAGAGGGGTAGTTCTGAACAATGAAGAGTAAAGAATTTTCTAAATTTGGTTAAAACTCTAAACCCACACATTCAAGAAGCCAAACAAACCTCAATCAGAATAAACATAAAGAAAACAATATTAGGGCATATCAAAATCAAATTGTTAAAAACAGTGATAAAAAAAATCTTAAAAGCAGTCAGAGGTTTAAAAAAATACATATTTTGTAAAAAGAAAGCAAGTTAAAATGGACAAAGCCTTTCTGTCAAAATTTATGCAAGATAGAAGAAAACAAGAGGATATTGTTAAAGTACTTGTGGGAGAAAAAAATTCCAACTAGCAGGTGGGGACTACAACAGATGTGAAAGAAATTTCTTCAAGCAAAAGAAAAATTATATCAGATAAGAATTTAATACAAATGAATGACAAGTGCCAGGAATTATATTTATATAATACATATATTTATTTAAATGTTTTAAAACAATTAGAAAGAGTCGATTTTGTGAACAAAACAAAAATATATTTTATAGTTTATAACACAGAAATAAAACTAACATCAAAAGATCAGAAACAGTGAAATAAATGTAAAGTATTATCTACTTTCTACAGACAGGTAGTGGCATTATACTTGAAGGTAAAGGTAGTAAGTTGAAGATCATACTTTCAACTCTGGAGTATCATTTCAAACAGAGATATGAGTGATAAGACAATAGTGAAGGCAAAGTAGAATTGTAAAAAGTACTCAGGTAACCTGAAAGAAGTCAGAAGGGAGAAAAGCAACAGAGAACAAATGGAACAAATAGAAAACAAACAGTAAGATGGAAAGCATAAGGTTCATCAAGAGGATATACTAATCCTAATATGAATGCATCTAATTTAAAAGCTTAAAAATATATGGGGGTATAACATACAATTAAAAGGAGAAAAATACAATTATGCAAATATAGTTGGAGATAGTTAAGACTTTTTCTCAGTAATTGATAAAACAGCTGGTGAAATGAATAAAGATTTGAGTAATACTCTTAACCATTCTCTCTTGAACAGCAATAAAAAACTAAAATAATAGTAAGTTAAATCTAGCAATATATAATAATGGATATGGTTAATATTTTAAAATTTATCAATGTATTTCATCATATTAACCAACAAAAAATTAGAATATATGTCATCTCAATAAATATAATGAAGTATATCACAAAACTCAAAAATCGTTATTTATTAAAACTTTCAGCAAACTAGGATTAGACACTAACCCCTTCAGCATGATGAAGAATATTTTTGAAAACATACATCATACCTAATGGTGAAAAGACAATATGTTACCCAAAATAGATGACTCAATGAAGTGGTCAAAAGTATTATACATACCTTGAGATTTAAATGACTGTCATACTCAAGAGATTCTGAACATAGTTAAGGCACTCCTGGGGGCATTTCTGAGAGGAATCTACTTTGAAGGATAAGGAGCCTTTTAGGAAAAGACTCAACCTAAAAGAAAAGAGAGTGCTGACACAAACAACAGAGTAAAATGAAGGTGAGGTCAGCTCCTGTAGATTTTATTCCTCTTGTCCAAAAGTTCAACTGTAACACTCTGCCCTCATCCACCTACTGAGTCCTAAAATGAAAGAGTAAAGCATTAACAACGAAACTTTTAGTAAATGCTAATTTTAAAATTACAATCTATTTTTCAAGAGACACTGAAGACTCAAATATAAGCAGCATTGATTTCAACAGTTTTGCAGATGAAAGAAATCTTGCCAACTGAAACTAATGAGAAACAGTGGTCTTGGTACTGATTTTGGCAACCTTAATGTCAGAAGGTGACTCTTCTATCTTCACCTCACCCTCATTATCACTTTCACCAACAACGCCATAATCAGACACTCATTAAAGAACTGAATTAACTAATGGAAATCAATTGATTGTTAATAATTAATACTGTTTCATAGAAAAACCTTTAAAAATCTATTGATAGTAAACTTTTATTTTGGGATGCAGTCAGAAAGATGCTTAAAGAGATTTTAATAAATTCACTCTTGATCTTTTTCTTTGTATTCCTTATTTTTCCAGTAAATTCCTCTACCACTTTTATTACTTTTATCATGAAATTCTGGGGAGATCTAATGACAGAACTTGGAACATTCTAACTTATCTGTTTATTCCTTACCATTAGGAAGCCAATAGTTATGAGTAAATGGCTTCTCATTTTAACGTTTAATTTATTTTAAACTTTTCTGAATGGATCTAAAAGTCTAGATTATACTTTTTTCTAGCTTATTTGAGGGATACTAGACAAAACCATAAGATATTTAAAGTGTACAGTGTGATGATTTTACATATTCTGAATAGATTATACTTTGAAAATATACAACCCCCAGTTTCTTAAAAAAAGAAAGTTTTATTTCTTGTTCGCACTCTATGCCCATTGTAATTTAGCTAGGGGTCTTATCTGAGTCACTCAAGAGATCTAGACTGACATTAATCCCATCTTGATACTCACTTACATCATAACCAGTAAGTGAGTGATAAGAAATGTGTTTATTCTAACATAGGCTCTTAAAGCTTTGGCCTAGATGTGATGCATGTTTCTTTTGCTCACATTTCATTAGTGAACTAAGTCACATTAACACATGTAACTTTAAGTAAATGCAATCCTACCATGCCCAGGAGGAGAACTAGCATATTTGTGCATAGCCTGAATGGCTATCATGTCCTATCTCTGGCAGGTTCGATTAGCCTCCAAGAAGTAAGAAAAAAAATTTTAACTATAAAAACAAATACAAAACATCATAAAGAATTCTTTCTTAAAGGCACAAGTGCTTACTTGAGGCCTATTTGCACAACTTTTACACAAATGCTGATTTGGGGGCTGAGTTTTCAATCAAATTAAAAACAAACAAAAAATCAAAAGCAAGGGAAAATGTCTAATGTAGACAATAGGACAGCAGCAAAAATAACCAGAGAAAATAAGTTGAATAAAAAGAAAAAAACTTGAAATATCATCTGGTATGAGCACAGGAAAAAAGCAATCTTTGTACTTCATTGATTCCAGCATTATTTTCTTTGAGTATGTAGAGCAATTGAGTACACAATGTGTATCTGACTCAGTGAAAAATGATTAATTGATGCTCATATTCTCTGTTTAGGAATACAATAGTACATCTAATTTTTGAAATCATAATAGCTCCTGTATCTCAATTGCTTATAAATGCAATTTAAACAAAATTTAATTGTTCAAAACACTCTACTGTCTCCCTCACCCACACAACATAATTCTCTAATAATTCTTTACTAGTAAGATTTTACTATAGTTTCATAAGAAGTTGCTTTTTTATAATGAAGTAGTTGGCTAAGAATTAAATAACACTGACCAATTTGCTCAGAGTATATTACATGTATAGACAGTTATGATAGATTCAGTCACTGGTAAATAAGTTCCTCTTGGAAACATTTACACCGACTTGTGGTAGTTTTTTTTTTTTTTAAGTCGTGTTTGTAAACTAAACAATTTTTAGGATGATAATAGACATTAAATTAATATGTCTGCAGTATTCATTGATAAATTTCTGAGGATATATTCTACATAATAATAAGAGAATAAAACATTTTTTTCTCCCTTTCAATACACTTTTAAAAATTACATATACTTATCATATCATGAAAGGGCTCAAAATGTATCTTTTTATTTAATTGTGTTTTTATATGATCAAAGACAAAAGAAGGCAAAACTTTTGATTTGGCATTTTAACTGTGTCAAACAGGATGCTACCTATACAGAACATGAAAGAAAAAAATCACAACAGTAGATATTTATTCACCATTGCTCCTGTTCTGACTTCCAGAGAGACTGTTCAGCCTTTAACAACTGAAGAACCACTTCACTGATGAATAAAGTCACAAAGAATCTCAAAATTGTAAGATATATTTAGCTTCATAAAAGGGCTATATTGAACTCCATGTGGTTTCAGAGTTTGGTGGTAACAGGCAAACACCAGGGAGTATATTTAGGAAAGATGTCCTGAGGTTTGCACTAAGAAACTACAGCAAACAAAATAGAAACAGATGGGTAACATCCTCAGTGCCAAGTGATACTGCGATTCTGCAAATCATCACACACTCACACACACACACACACACACACACACACTCACACACACACACGAGTTCTCTCAGCTTGAGAACTACTTTATTAAAAACTGGAAACTGTCTTGTTAAAAGAAAACCAAGAACCATGGATATTCTGAACTTGCAGGAACACATTAAAAAGAAGCAAGGGAATAGTCAAACTGATGTACTCTTTGCCATTATGTTTTCTGTATCTACCACCACTAGCTATTACTCTGACTATCCAATTATCTAGAAATTGGTATGCACATATTTTCTAAGAGTTTAGAGATAATCACACTTGACCTTTAAACAACATGAGATTAGGAATCCCAACCTCATGTGGTCGAAAATCCATATATAACTTCTGACTTCCCATAAAACTTAATTGTCCCTCAGTATCTGCTGGGGATTGATTTCAGAACCTCTTGCACATACCAAAATTCACAGATGTTCAAGTCCCCTATATAAAATGATGTGTAGATCAATGCACACAGTCAACCTTCCACATCTGTGAACTTCCAACTGCAGGTGGAAAACAGTACAGGTATTTACTGAAAAAAATTGCAAATAAGTGGACCTGCACATTTTAAACCCATGTTGTCCAAGGGTCAACTGTATATTGTTTATAATTTATATAGATTGGGTTAAGAAAAACATTGCACAATAAAAAAATAACATTTCAGAATAGACAAACACCAGCAAAGAATGTATTTCTGTGCATGATCTGTGTAGGACCTCCAAAAGGGCAGAAGATTTTCTAGTTTAATAGAAATACCAGGGAAAATTCTATATAAGAGAATTTCATAATTCTTGCTTGGAGAAAAAGAGAGGAGAGGTAACAAATGATAGGTTTTAGGTAATGAAAAATATAATTGGTCTATAAACATCTTTACTACACAATACTGGGCTAAAGAGTGTGGCTGGTAAAACCATAACTACAAGTCCTTACTACCTACAGGAAAACTTCAGAAGGGTCTTGCTGAATAATGTATCAGTCTGTTGTGTTTCTCCAAAATGTGCAATCCAATAATTCATTAAAAGAGTGTTTGGAAATGCCCTTAAAGGATTTAATGAGCTCATCAGACTAGACAGTCCTCAGGCTGCCCATCTAATAAAAGAGATGGAAATCAAACACGAATTATTAAAGTTTTAATGAGACTCAGTAACTTCAGTTTGCTCCATCTCCAATTGTGAGGAGGACAACACAGAATTTGGAGAATAAATAGAATATGATTTGTTTATGAAAAGCACAGTGGTAATGTCACTTATTTCTTTTTTTTAATCTAGACAATAGTGGCAATAATTGGTGACTCCTAAAAAAATACTAAAAGGTAATATATATGAGTAATATGAACTTATTAAGGGCCTTAAGAACTTATTAAGGGCCTTAAGAAGTTTGAATGTGGTTATAGGAAACAAGGAAGGAAGTTAATGGTGGTATTGGAAATAGAAGAAATGTTTTAATATTTTCCAGTGCATTGAGGCTGAACACAGTTTGAAGTCCTCAAACATGGCTAAACAGCCATGTCTCCATCATTTCTCTTCCTTAATTCTCCTACTCCTGGAGTTGGGGTGCAGGAATCTTCCACAATATCAGGGATAAGGCTTCAACATGCTTGGTGGAGTTCTGAGTAGGATAAAAGCTTATACTTGGCAGGGGGCAGGGAAAATAAGACTTCTCTTCAGTTTTTTGTATGGTCCCTCATTCTTCTGAGATAACTCTTAATAATGCCATGTGTGATAACAGTTTGTGCAATTCTTGCTGTAGTTGCTGAATGTGATAGTTAATGCCTGTTCATTGCCCCTCAGCTAGCTTTTTCTCTCTTCCTGGCTACATAAATATTGTCACAATAATAATGTATTCACATCAGGTAAATCTAGAATCTTAACTGTTATCTAGGAAAATTATTTCTTTATATATTAATAATACTTTATTACAATTTAAAGGATAGCTTTATAATAAAATGCATATATACTACCACAGGATAAATAGTACTTCATTTACCTTTGAGTAACTGAGAAGTTTTCAATTAACTAAATAAGTTATGATGTATTCCTTTCTTGGTACTGATCTTAATATTAAAAAAATTAAAAAGCAAGATAAAATACATCTAGAAATTTTTTAGTGGTGCCTCAACACATGTAAGAGAAGAGAGAGGATGGGGCAAAATAGAAAATGATAGGGAGACATAAAGTAGTTCAGCCAAATGAGGCCAGAGGAGTCAGAACTTCTCCAGAGATCGTTAGTTTCTGGAGAGAGGCCTGTAGCATAAGATAAGAACAAATTTGTGCATTTGAAAAATGTTTCATTTTCATTTCATTTGACAAAAGTTTCATTTCTCATGTTAAGGGAGAATGCTTCTCCCTGACTCTTCTGATTTCTGTGAGAATGGCAAATTAGTCTAATTTTGGGGCTTATCTTTAAGAATCTTATTCCAATATCAGATTTATTTAGTACTAAAGTCAATATTTCTCCATCTGCCTACTACTTTGTCTCTCTATTGCTTTTAAAACTGGAAGAAAAATAGAAAGAAAAAAATGCAAAATAGTTTGACTAAAAATCTACTTTTGTTGAAAACAAAAGCAGAAAGCCACGTTGCTTTGAGAAACAATAAGCCAGCACAAAAATTCATGGCTTTCTTTAATTAATCATTCAACAAGTACTTTTTCAAAGTCTGTTTACTAAGCTAGATGCTCAGGAGTTACAAAAAAACACCAGCTGTTATTATCTGAAGAGAGATCTCATCTTACTTCTTTCTCTATGTCATTTCTTGTTTTTTTTTTTTTTTCTGTGTAGCATGACTTTCTTCCCATAATCTAACCCAGCTTTTATATTCTATATTAAATATTCTAGTATTCATATAGATTTCCCTAATCCCCTCCCTTGGCTAGAGATGCATTATTCTACAAAAACCTCATTGAACTTCATTATTTCCCTCCTATTTCACTTTGTACTATTTATTTGTTGCTGATGATGAGCAGGAAAAAGCCAGTTATGATAGATAGAATAAAAAGCTTGGGGATAATGTTATAGAACAGGATGATAGAAGTTATCCCTTCAAGCAACAAATCTTGCTCCAAAATACCATAGGGAGGGATTCAACATGAACTTGGCAGTGGGTCATAAAAGGTATTATAGTCCATGTTTTGAGCAGGTAGGCAGGAAGCTCTAGGATGAGAATGGATTAGAATTTGGCTTTGGGGATTATTCTTTTTAGAATATATATTTATCTAAAGGTAGAGTGATCAGAAATGAAATAATCTAGATAACTCGGTTGGTTAATATGTATGCAGGTTTGAGGACTATGGCTCAATTGGTTGGAGAGAAGACATATTCAAATTTAGCAAAAAATTTTAGCTTGAACAATAACCCCAGCTGGAAAGTACTGAGTTGAAGATTAGGATAATACTAAGGGGACTCAGCTGTCTGGGGTCACCACTGCCACCTCCACCACTATACTTATAGCAGCATCACAAATCCTAGTCCTCACCTGATGCTTAGTCAGGGAGGACTCATCCTGTGGTGAAGTTCACCATTGATTATATTTGAACAAGGCTAGGATAGGCAGAAACTGAAAAGGGGTTGGCAAACAGACCCTTCATATTATAATCTACCTAGTCACACTGGCTCTCTCTTTAATTTTTAAAAATATACCAGAATCTTTCATTAGAAGAAGATAGACAGGATGGCACTAAACTTTCCTTCCGTCATAGACCATATTTGAGGCTCTCTTTGAAGGGCTTTGTTATCAAGGAAGACGTGGTGATGATGGCAAAGGCACATACAGGATTCTTTTGGAACCCTGGAGACCATTTCAGTATGAACCAAAGCATATTTTCTGAATCATAATGAGGATACCACAACAATATGTGAAAATTCAGTTTGTACCACTTTCCAGAGAAGAAACAGCTGTGGATTATTATATGGGTGCTCAGAACACAACAGGAAGAAGAGCAGCAGCATCCAGCTAGAGCATGGGTGGTACGTATTACTTCCTTCTGCTTATTTCATTACAAGAGGAGAAAATGGAAGAAGCAACAGTTTAAAACACTACTTTGTCTTTTAGTATTAATAATGTTCTTGCATTCAGTCTCTCAATTTGATTGCCAGAAAGCAATACAAGTCAGGTATTAACACTCTGTCTGAAATCTCTAAATTAGTCAGGTAAGCCTTCTCAGTTGCAGTCCTTGCATGGCCATACAGCCAGATTTGCCTGGGCTTAAATGTTAATGTGTCTCCTTTCACTTTCAAAAATGACCCAGCTCAAACAAATTATATGGTCACTCCTTTGTGGAACATTTGTATTCTATCCTAAATCAATTGAATCAAAATATATGTGGCTGGTGTTAGGGCCAGGGATCTTCATTCTAAATAAATGTGCAAACAATCTTCATGTGAATAGTGAATTTGGGATTTCAGCCCAAGACACTCCAGATCCAAAACCCATGCGTGTTTTATTACACAACTCTAGCTCTTAGGAAGATGTCTATGTTTGTACTGGTACTGAATTTCAAAATATAAAAGTTATGTTTTCACATTGTTTACAGTTTTAAATACTAATCTAAAGCCTCAAACGAGATTTAACATGTTCAGAATAGAAGGCTAGAAGCTCTCTTATACTGGCAAAAAAGCCATTTTGTACAATTTACTCATATAAATTTTGTGTAACCATGTGATTCATATTTATAAAATAGATTTTGTATTTCATTTTGTTTGTATTAACAGATAAAAGAATATAAGACTAGGTATAAGAAGTTGACTATTAGTTTTTATATTAATTTATTTCATCACTAGTGAAATTTCTTTAAACTATTAATTTTCTTAAGATACTGAAATAAGTGAAATCAAAAAATATTTTCCCCAGTAGGTATAACATGAAAAATTGGAACTTAGTACAATCTGTATGTAAATAAAGAAATTTCATCAAGGAAAAGCATACATTCTTCAGAATAATTTTGAATATGATCCTGGCCCTTCATCATAAACTTTCTATTGTTTTGGTAGCATATGTTTCCTGGGTTTGCTTCTTCATTACTCTCCCTCTCCTTGACATGATCCAAAATTTACAGAGCTTTGGATTTCAGTATCCAAGCTGGGCTAATTATCACAGTCCAGCAGATGGTGTGCTCCAAATGGTATGTAACTGAAGCTGTGTTAATATATTTTGATAGTAGGCAGGCTGACAGAGCAGCATTTTCTTCTACTTTTCCACAGTGAGTCTTTATCTTAGGGGTGTTGGGGGAGAAGCAGAGAGCAAGCAGCAGAGGAAAATCTTTGTGCATGCTTTGGGACAAACCAGGGAATTCATGGTTCTCAGAAGAGTCCAGCTGCCAGGAGCTTTGATTCTGCTCAGGATTCTCCACCAGTTGGTTTGCTGCAGGAGTAATTTGGAGAAACAAACAAACTGTAATTTGCTAACATTGGTAGAACTAGAGGTGAACTGCTCATGTGAACTGAACTAATCCCAATACATGAGCCTGGGATGAGAAAGCCTTCTCCAGGTGTATATCTAAGAAAGAAAGCTGAGAACAGAGAAGTTTATCCCTGATGTCTTAGCATAAAATACATGGGTTTACTAAATAAATGACGAAATAAGCCAACAGATAAACGAATTCAAAGCAGAAACAAGCAAATAAAACCACAGCAATATCCTCATGTTATACCGTAAGATACTACACTAAAGAGTCTGACCTGTATGTTTGCTGAAAAATACATATACAAGAGTAGGTTTACACAGTCATTCTAACAAACTTGAACCATGAAAGGGTCAAAATCAAGATGAACAATCAGGACAGGTGGTGCCTCTGAAGCTAACACAATAAAAAAGCAAAACAGGTAACAAAGAAAGAAAGCTTCTAAGTGATAAAATTAGAGCACAAAACTTAATTTGTAGGTCTAAAACAAAATGATTTTCAAATGTAAACATTTGTGAGAGAGAGAGAGAGAGAGAGAGAACCACTGCTGAGAACAAATTAAAATCCTAGAATATCAAATGGAAAAAAATATACACACACAGTAGAGGATTTAAAAAAGGAAATAATAAAAGCACAAATAAGATTTTCAGGAAAAATCAAGAAAACTAGTTATTTAAATACTAAAAATTCCAAACTGAGATAAAAGGGAAAGATGAAGAAAAAGTATTATTATTTTAGTATTTATTATTATAAATATCTTTCTAACAGGAAAAAGAATTTGAGATCCTAATCTCCATGTTGAAAGAGTTTACTGAGTATCATAGTGAAAGTTACTGGCATATATCCTAGAGATATGTTTGAATCTCAGAATAAAGGGAAAATTTTATAAACCTAACTACAGAAATAAAACATTATTTAAAGAGAAACAAGAACACAAAACATTACGTTCCTCATCTGTAGTACTGTAAGTTAAAAAATAATTAAATCAATGACTAAAGACTTTTAAAAAATAAACATAAGCTAAAAAAATTCTTATTCTTATGATTCATTGTCTATGTCTACATGAAACCAAAATACCTATTTAAATGTGATAAAAATTCAACGAATTAAGTACACTGTTCTCAGGATGCTATAAAACGGGTATAGCTTTGATTGAAATGACTTTTTTAACATCATGTAAACACAGACTAAATGTCATAAAAACAAATATAAACAATGTTTTTTCAAGTTAAAAAATGTGTGAAAGCATACAGTGTTAGATGATAATGACTGAGATTCAGAGAACAACAAAGTTACATCTTAATCAGTAGGCAAGCAGGAATAAATTTAAAATGAACAGCTTATGGCAAATGCCAAGTACACTAAATGACAAAGAAGATAAACAATTTCACAGAAAGATTGTTACTTGAGGAAAATATAAGAAATTTTATCATTCAGTGTACTGAATTGTAATGAAAAAAAATACATGAACAAAATAGTTATTTGATTACTCTAAGATGTAAAATGTTTAGATATAACTCATGTACTGTGCTTCCAATTAATGGTTATTGAGGGTCACATATTGACCCAAATAGATTTTCCGATATTCTACTTTAACATCTTCTGTGGCAGTGGTGTTCTAAATCTTCTATGCCTCATGGTCTGAAATCATGTTGACTATTTCATTTTGTAAAGATTAGCAAGTAATACCTACAATATAGTTAGAAATTAGTATGTCCTTGGGGATGAATAAAGTAATAAGTTCAGATAAGCAGAACTCTGAAGTAAACATTACACATAGACTTTCTAGATCCTCTTACCTTATAACTTCATAGAGATAACCACAGATTCTACTGTCACCACCTCTTTTACTATGTAAGTTGGTTGGTCTAAAAATAAATCATGATTATTGACTTTACAAAAAATTTTTTGAAGATTTAATGTAATATTTTCTGTTGCCATCAAAGCACAAGGAATTGGTATAAAATAAAGTCAAAGCTCAGAGGCAGAGACCAGAAGTCAAGTTTTAGATTTTGTTATTTACCATTTCATGACATTGGACAATTAATAACATCTTAACATTTAATTTTTAAGAAAACATGACTAATAATTCTTACTTTATTTGAATCACAATATGTCATTATATTGTGATTAAGATAATGTATAAAGAAAGCTAGAATTGTACCTGACACTTGGTAGGTGATTAAAAAATAGATTTTTTTTTAGTAGTATTAAGAGATATTTTTCAAGAAGTGTTTAGTGAATCTTGTCTCATATGATAGTGACTGGTACAGTTCCTTGGGATCCTGCATTGGAACAATGCTGACACTACATCTAATATCAGAGATTTGCATGGGTGTGGCAACATGCATGCAATATACATTTTATTTTTGTCAAAAAACTTGTTTTGACTTGATAAAGAAGATACAGACCATTATAATTAGAATTAAGTTCTCATGACTTTGGATTTTGTAGACATTGAGGCTGGAACAATATTTTTGTTTAGACAGACTTTCCAGTGTAATTAGAAATGGACATGTAAGAGACAATTGATACTGTACTTATGAAAATAGGTGAATGCATGTGACCATTAGCCAGACCTAAAATAGAACAGTGTACATGTTACTGATAGATTTTAAAGTCTATTAAAGCAAGTGACATTGCTATCAATCTTGGTAAAAGGAAGGTATTTTACAGTTATTTATTTCTACAGTTATCTGTTTCAAGAAATATTTAAAGCAATATGTTTGATTTAAATCAAGGAAATTGGCTATACCCTGAAATGAGTTTACATACTGGTAGTTACACTCAGATGTGAATAAACATAAAATATTTTTTTAACCTTAATTTTGCAATTGAACTGATTAATTCTTAATATATATCTTTCTTAGCATCTGCAGGCAAATTTAGATTTTTTTCAACCTGGCATAATTTTGATTCATAAAGACTGAAATGCATAGTTGTATCTTGAATGGCATCCATTCAACAAATATTTCTAAGCACTCACTATGTATCAAGGACCTTGCTATGGGCAAGGAAGAGAAAAATCAATTAAGATGTAGTCTTTGCTCTATGAATGCTTATTCTCTATTGGGGAACTTAAAAGAATCTGGGAACTGAGGGAGTACCAGTGAAAATCACCAAATCAAGTGAAACTCTATTTTAGGACACATTATCTAAGGTGAGTGCAAATGGTTGAAAAGAAATTGGCTAGATACTACCTAAAGTATTCTATAGACTCAATGCTATCCCTATGAAAATACCAATAGCATTTTTCATAGAACTTGAACAAATAATCTTAAAACTTATATAGAACCATAAAAGACCCTGGATAGCTATGGCAATCTTGAGAAAGAAGAACAAAATTGGAGGTGTCATGTTACTTAATATTAAACTATACTACAAATCTATAGTAATCCAAACTGCACAGTACTGGCAAAAAAAAAAAAAAAGAAAAGAAAAAAAAGACATGCAGATCTATGAAACAGAGCAGAGAGCCCTGAAATAAACCCATGCTTATGTGGTCAATTAATCTATTATAAAGGAGGCAAGAATATACAATGGGGCAAAGACAGTCTCTTCAATAAATGATGTTGAGAAAACTGGACAGGTACATGCAAAAAAAGGAAAGTAGACCACTTTGTTAATACCATAAACAAAAATAAACTCAAAATGAATTAAAGACTAAATGTAAGACACCAAACCATAAAATTCCTAAAAGAAAACATAGGCAGTAATCTTCCTGACATTGCTTTTAGCACTGTTTTTTTTCTGATATGTCTCTTTAAGCAAGGGGAACAGAAAAATAAACAAATGGGACTACATTAGACAAAAAAATTTTTGCACATCAGAGGAAACCAGCAACCGAATGGGAAGGTAGCTTACTGAATGGGAGAAGATATTTGCAAGCGACATATCCAATAAGGGGTTAACATATAAAATTCATAAGAAACTCACGCAACTTAACATAAAAAAAACTAACAATCCGATTAAAAAATGGTCAGAGAACTTGAATAAATAGTTATCTAAAAAATACATATAGATGGCCAACAGACATATGAAAAGATGCTCAACATCACTAATCATCGAAGAAATGCAAATTAAAATCACAATAAAATATTATCTTACAACTGTTGACGAGGATGTGGAGAAAATGAAATCCTTGTGCATTGTTGGTGGGATTACAAATTGGTGCAGCCACTATGGAAAACAGTATGGAGCTTCCTCGAAAAAGAAAGAAAAGAGCTACCTTATGACCCAGTAATTCTACTTCTGAGTATTTATCCAAAGAAATCTGAAACACTGTTTCAAAAAGATATATGCACCGCTATGTTCATTGCAGCATTATTTACACTAGCTAATATATGGAAGCAACCTAAGAGCCCATCAATAGATGATTGAATAAAATAGTGGTATATATGTACAATGGAATACTAGTTAGCCATAAAATGAATGAAATCTTATCATTTGTAACAACATAGATGGACCTGGAAGGTATTGTGCTAAGTGAAATAAATCAGAGAAGGACAAATACAATATGATCATACTTACATGTGTAACTTGAAGAACAAAACAAACAAACACATAAAATAGAAACAGATTCATAGATGCAGAGAACAAGCTCATGGTTGCCAGATGGGGCAGTGAGAAGTGGGGTGAAACAGAGATTAAGAAGTACAAATTGGTTGGTATCAGTAATATTGTGATAGCATTGTATGTCAGATGGCTGCTGGACTTACCATGGTGATCACTTCTTTAGGTATATAAATGTTGGATAATTATGCTGCACACCTAAAACTAATGTAATATTGTATGTTAGCTATATATATTTTAAAAAATCTGTAAAAAAATAAGTTGGACAGGCTAAAGATTAAGGAAGGTTGTTATTCAAGCATAAATAAAGGTATGAAAGATGCTGGTACAGTCATTGACCATGGAGGCTTGGCAAATTTTATTACAGTGCCTAACACCAACACTAGAAACAACCTACAGAAAAGCAGCTGCAGCTACAGGTACAAGAATTGGTCATACTTATGTCTGATCTTTTGCTTTTAACATGCTGGTTTCTTTGCAATCCCTAGTTTCCAAACCCAATATTCATAAGCAAATCCTGTCTTTCTTGCTCTTTCAGAAAAATGAAATGAAAATATTGGTTTGATTTTGTATTTGGTCTCTATCAAAACTACTGTAACTTATATCACCTCTCATTTGCTATAGGTCTCTTTGATGGATTATAGTCCATAGAATAATCTCGTTGTGCTCAGACTTTCAGGACAACACACTTAAGCTAAAGCCTCAATATATTGACCTTTTAAAAAAGGAAGATTTTCATAATTTTTGAGGAGACTCTAGTAGTTCCTGTGGCAGGAAAGAAACCAAAATATTTAAAATGCCATTCCTGTTTTGTTTTACCCTCTCACATTCTTGCCTCATTGTAAATATACATTATGCATAGACTTAACCAGAATTTGTAGGATTATTTTTAAGCTCCAACAGCAGGAATCCTGATTTACTATAAATGTCCAGTTTTCAACAACTTGCATCAACTTGTAAATGTCCAACAACCTGCAACAGTGTGGACAGATTTCTTTAACTTAGATGGTGAGGGTGGCCCCTATTAAACTGGTGATAAAAATGTGATTTTCATGATGGCTTAGAACACTATAGCTCTCCAGTAACAAAACAAGTTTACTTTCATATACTAAATTTTACTGTGGGCCTTTCACCAGATGCACAGTAGTGGCAGGGGGAATGATGCAAACTGTGAGAAGGATAGAACAACTGAGAGATACCTCAAAATAGATAAGGCTTTCACCAAGTACAAGGCATAATTCTGCTGATTGCTAGGAGTAGGAAAGAAGGGCAGAGATATAATTGTAATATGTGTAAGGTCTTACAGAGTAATCTTCAGAAGACTACAATAGGTTGTACTTCTGAGAAACAGAAAGATGAGGGTAGGGCTGGAAAGCAAAAGGAATTTCAAAGAAGGAAATTTTTTTTATTTAAAACCCCTTTTCTTAGCATACTGGTGGAGCAAGTGACATGTTTTTTTCTGAGGAAAAATTTTATTCATTTTAGTTTCTACACATTTTTAATGTAAAGATGAATTCTGGCAAATATATCTTTAGATATACATAAAGAAGTAGAAAAAACTGACTCATAATCAAAAATAAAAAATAGCCAATATAGTCAGACCTATAGATGGTTCAGATGTTAAATTTAGCAGAAAAAGAGTATAAAATAACAATAAATATATTAAAACATCTCATTGACTAATGAATAAATAGATGGATAACTTTAAGAAAGAAACATAAACATTAAAATATTAGAAATGAAGAGTTCACTTGAACTAAACCTGACACTTGAACACACAGTATAAGAAAAGTGAATTTTGAAGACAGATCAATATACATAATCTGAACTGAAACATAAACATAGACCAAAAAAATTTATCCAAATCAAAAGATCTAACATATATGTAATGGGGGTCCTGGAAGGAGAGAGGAGTAAGAATAATGCCAAAGAAATATTTAAAGAAACAACTGCTGAAAGTTTCTATAATTAATGAAAAAAATCAATCCTCAAATTCAAAAAACTCAGAATACACTACATAAGATAAATATAAAGAAGACATCACAGGGACATCGTAATCAAAAAAGAAAAAAAAATTAAAGCAGCTAGAAAATAAAAGATATATTAAATATCTTATCATCATCATTGTCATGATTAGAAAGAGGAGAAGAGGAGGAGGATTAAAATGAATTTTTATCAAATAATGGAGACCAAAAGACAATGGAATAATTTATCTTTGAAGCAATGAAAGAAAAAAAATAATCCAATCCAGAATTATGTATCCAGCAAAAATACTTTTCAAAATTAAAACAAAATACAATTTTTTTAAAGCTAAAAGATTTTATCTCCAGGAAACTTTCATTCTAAAAAATGTTAGTCTCTTTATTTTTTTTGAAGATAATGAGTACCAAATAAGGTAATTATGTATAGAAGTAATCTCAAGAGCAACAATAAAATAATACAAAGAGATGTATTTAAAAGGTTAATAAATAAGATAAAAAGAAAAAACCCTTGATTAATCCAAAAGAAGGCAGAGAATGAGAAACTGACTAACTAAAAAATATGAAAAAATAGGAAACAAATAGCAAGATGCTGTACTTAAACTTAATAATACCAATAATTACATTAAGTACAAAGATCTAGAATGTTTACAACATACAAAATCAACACTTCAATATATTCTACTTATAAGAAATGCTGTTTAAATACAAAGACACACTGTATTAAACACAAGTATGAAGAAAATATATACTAAAAATGGCTAAGAAAGCAGGTGAGGTTATATTTATATCAGAGGAAGTTGTCTTCAAGACAAGGAGTATTCCTAGAAATGAGAAGAGATAGTATGTAAAAATAAAAAAAAGTCAATTCCTCAAGAGGCATCATAATTCTCTATATGCATGCACCTAATAAAAAACCATAAAAATACATGTTGGAAAAAATAACAGAATAAAGAGCAACAAATAATTTCACAGTCTTCATTACAGATGATAACACACCCCTTAAGTAGACAAAATTAGTATATATGTACAAGATGTGAACCGCCATATCAATGACGACCTAAACAAAATTTATAGAACTCTACAACCAAACGACTGCAGAATACACATTCCTTTCAAGTACATATGGACAATTTACCAAGATTAACAAACTGGACCATAAAAGAAGGTTTAGTAAATTTTAATGGCTTGAAATCAGGCAGAGTATATTTTCTAATAACCCCACAATAATTACTAGCAATGTTTTCTAGAATATAATCCTGTATTTTAAGATTAACTAAACACACTTCTATATTTGTCATGAACTAAGACAAAAATCACAAGAAAAATTAGACAATATTTTGCATTGAAGGAAGATTAAAACACAACATGTAAAATTTTGTTGGATTATGTCAAAGGAGATGTCACTCAGCTTGGGCTACAATAACACAATATAGTCTGGATTGCTTACAACCAAAAAACATTTGTTTCTCACAATTCTGGAGGCTGAGCAAGATCAAGAGTCTCTTTTCACTGTGTCCTCACATGGCAGAGAGTAAAAGAACTTCTCTGGCTTCCCTTTTACAAGGGCATTAATCCCAATCATGAAGGTTCCACTAATCATGACCTAACTCCTAATATCATCACATTGAGCATATTTCAGATATCAACAGACAAATTTTGGGGAGACACAAATATTCAGTCCATAACAATAGTGTTTATAGAGGGAATATAACATTAAAAGAGTATGAGAGTAGAAATCTTTTAAATACAAAAGTATAAGCTTCTAGATGAAACTAGACACATAAAAAAGTGAATTAATTCCAAAGTAAATAGAAGAAAAAAAATAAACATAAATGTAGTAAGAACAAATACAAAATAGATAAAAATATCAAAAAATAAAATGACATAAAATATTAATAAAACTGTAATGCTTCTTGTAAAATAAATCAAGCAAAATGTGAAGGTACAAATAGCATTACCAAGAATAAAAGAGAGGACATTATTACAGATTCCACAGACATCAGGAGAAAAAATCGTATTAAGGACAACTTTATGTCAATATATTAAATACCAAGAACAAATAGAAAAGTTTCTTGTTAAAGAAATTGGACTCTTAATACAAATCTTAGTACCAAACAAACAAACAAATCCCCCAAACCTCTGGTTCCAGGTGGCTTGTCCAGTCAATTAATTTTATCAAAGACTTAAGGGGGAAAATAACATCAATCTTACATATATTTTTTCAGAAAATGAAGAAGGAACACTTTCTGATTAATTTTATGAGCCATCATGATGCCAAGACCCAAACCAGATAATGAAATAATAAGAATGAAACAACAACAAACAGACAAATATGCCTCATGAGCATTGACACAAAATTCTGCACAAAATCTTAGTAAACTTGAGTCCATCAACATTTTAAAAGAATACAAGTATATATTTTCTCCAGGATAGAAACTAATCAGTGGTTCTCTAGAAACCAATTGATGAAATCATCATATTACAGAATAAAAAAAAATCATATAATTAATCAATAAATGGAGAAAAAGTGTTTAATAAAGTTCAGCACCTATTCATTGCAATGGTCTTTTAGCAAACTAGAAATAGTATCTTTTTATATTTTATAAAATAAATTTTTTTTCTATGAAAAAACCTATAAATGACATCATGGTTAATGTTGAAACACTACATGCTTCCCCACCACCCCACCCCAAGATCAGAAACAGGGCACGAGTCCAGAAATAAGAGTCTCATATATGTAGTCAGTTAATTTTTGACAAGGGGGCTGATACAATTCAATGAGAAAAATAGAGTATTTTCAACAAATACTCCTGAAACAATTGGATATCCATATGGAATAAAAGAAACTGTGCCTTCTATTCCACTTGACAGACAAAATTTAATTTGAGATAGATAACAGACAGATGAATCAGAGACAAAGTCACAATGTTTCTATAAGATACAACAATTTTCACTTTGTAGCTTAAATAAAGATTTTCTGTGTAGAATAAGAAAGTATTATATGTAATAGAAGAATCAAATGTTAAATTAAAATTCATCAAAACTGATTATATCCCTCCATAAAATGACAAGAAAAACCTGAGCAGGAAACCAACAGACTGGGACAAAATTTTCTATTTTCAGTACATATATCTAACAAAGGTTTTGTACCCAGATCATATAAAAACCTGTATAAATCAGTTATAGGAAAGCAAATAACTCAATTACAATAGAAAAAATATTTGATGAGGTACTTCCCAAATAAATGTATAAAACAACCAATCAATATTCATTAAGATATTCCACATCATTATTCATCCAAAAGATGTCATTTCATTAGGGGATAACAGTTTACACCCAACAAATGGTTAAATAAAGAAGTAATGCAATACCAAGTATTGATGAGAGTGTTCAAAAACAAGAATTTGCATGCTTTACAGAGAGTGTCAAATGATGTAATTACTCTGGATAAACATATGGCAATTTCTTATTAAGTTAAGGATAAACCAACCCTATAAAATAGGATTCTACTTCCAAATACATTTGCCAGTTTCTGTTCTGTATTTTAAGAGATTAACAGCTAATAAACTAATACACTTTTAATTAAGTATGTAGCCTAAAGAATTTTAAAGACTTAGGTATGCATATATATAATGCATATATCAAAACTTGCAAATTTTACATGTTTAAATTGGTAAACTATAATACTATCAAAAGATTCTGAAATAATTTAGAGCCTTACGCAGGCTAGGCAGTGCCATGTAAATCTTGTATTTATTTTCTCAGATAAAAAAAGTTTCCATTATTTTAACA
The DNA here is from genome assembly GCA_004027375.1 of Macroglossus sobrinus. Lineage (NCBI taxonomy): Eukaryota > Metazoa > Chordata > Mammalia > Chiroptera > Pteropodidae > Macroglossus > Macroglossus sobrinus. Next base: position 49,710 of record PVKZ01004801.1, read on the forward strand.
TGGTAAAAAAGAATACTTAACATACCCCTCCAAAGGAGCACAGATTTAAATTACTATAAATTTTATTGATGACATCATTTTAGAAAAATATTAGCCCACAGACACAGAACTATTAGTTAAGAAGATATGACTTAGACATGACTCCTAAGAGTTCTATATTTCAAGAACCTAGACTAAATAACTCTAATGCCTGAATAAGTGTAAATATTTATTCATGAACACATTTCTCTCTAGAATAATACTGGCATACCCTTTGATTAATCAATTTAGATGGTTTACCCTGGCACCTGAAAGGGGACTGGCTACAGAAGATACCATTTCTCTCTGCCATAGTTTGTTTATTTCCATCATTGAGTAGCAGGTATACAACTCACCATTAGCTCAGACACAAACCATTTATTTCCATTCTTTCCTTATTATTTCTATCACATTCCCAGAGCTTAGAAACTTCACTATATCATGATTATTTTTTTGAGGCTTTGGGTAGCAGGCTATCATTGAAAAGCCTATACAAATCATAGAATAGCCTGATTCCTTTTGATGACCCTTTGATTCTAAAGCATGCCAACCTTCCTATTTTTAAAAGTAATCTAAAAATCTCTATACAAAGTTTTCTGGAAACATGAGCTCCTGAGGCCTTTTTGTTGATGTTTTACAAATCAATGTAGAGCTTGTGAGTCAAGAAAATCCCTGAATGTAACTATTTTATAAACTTGAAAATTGTGGAAAGAGGATTTAAAATTTTTTTCTTCTGCCCTGAAACCACATTGTGGTCTAAATGTCATGAAGCATTTAAAATGAGACATGACCAAAACTGCCTTAAAATTTGTCATGTTTTAATTAGTTCCCTTCCTGATTTTAGAATAGGTATAGTTTCAGAATTATTTATCTTTATATTGCAAATTTCGCTTTTCAAGAATGCCAATTTTATTATATTTTAATAAAATTTTATAAAACTAATTTAGTTATTGTCACTTAAGCTGATGAGGTTACTCAGAATTGCACTTGTTTATTTACTTTTATTAGACAACCTCTAAAGAAGTTTGTCTCTCAAAGTTCAATAAGCTTCCAATGTGATCCAGCCAAATTATTTATCTACACTATTGGTGAGTAAATAAAAAATATGAAGAAGAAAAAGAGCTGAGTAAACTCAGAAAGACTAGATAAGACTGAAACAAATTATCAAAGGATCTGTGGAGAGGAAAGAATATTTTCCCAATATGTACTGTGGATATGACCTGATCTGATTCTCCATCCCATTTTCCATCCCTTTTTGACTTTTGTGGACGAGAACCATGGACAGCGCCATGCTGTCTGAGGCTCAAAAAAGAATAAAAAAGAAAGGTAGGCCCAAATCATGCATAAAAAAATGTGTTCTAAAATTTAATTCTAAAAGAAAGGCAATATAAAATTACAATTCGATATAAAACAGAATAAAACTAGTAATGATGTTAATTATACAAATACATTTATTTCCCCACTATTTCTCATGTAATTCGTACAAAGCAGTACTTTTGGTATCATTTATTTTGTCTTCTCTAAATTTGTGTTTTGTTGTTTTTTTTTACTTATCCTAATATGGGCTTATGTTCCTATATTGACTTATCTTCCTCTTTGCCTTAACACACATACATTCATGAGAAAATGCACACACAGAGAATCTTCTCAGGATAGACAACTGTCTTCACTGTTCCCAACATATGTGCAGTTCTTTAGTTCTGCTCCTCTCAGCTGGGATACCCTGTATTGCATCATCTAATTCTCCAGTAATATTGCTCCTTAGAGACTCTGCTGAAGTTCTCAGAGAAGTATAAAACTCTCTAATTCTCTGCTTCTTTTAGAATCTTTTATTAGTATTTTCTAGAGTTTGCTGTCAAACTGCTTGAGATCTGTCAAGAAATGGAGATTTAGAAAGTGAAGTTGGGCAGGTGGACACAGAAACACTGGTGAAGCCACTACTGGGAGTCATAAAATCAAAATGGATTAAAGATAAACAAGAGACTAAATCAGCATGGGAAGTGTGTAAAAAAAAAAACAACAACACACAGATGACCTCCTCAAAGTACAGCTGCATTGTTTTTTGCTGGTCCTTCAAGTTGCTGTTTTCGATTTCCAAGTTCAGGGGCTTCAGTCTCCTACAGTGTGTAAAAGTCCTGAAAAACTCATGATGTATTTCAACCTTTACTAAATATCCTTTTGCCTTCACATTTAGAAATCATTGCATTGTTAGGATGAAAAAATTGTAAATGTCTTAGATAATAATTAGATACTTAAAATAATATATCTATACAAGACCCTAGAGATCATATAATTTGGAACTTTTCAACTTTTTTTATTTTGGTCTTATGCCCCTTTGGACCATTTTTCAAAACAATGTTTATATATATATATATATATATATATATATATATGTATATATAATATATTTTATTTATATATATAACATGTAATAGATGGTATTTTAAAGAAACCATCAATATTGAAATACAATATCAAAATATTTTTAAAAAACATCTAATTTGTAATATAGTAATATATGTCTTTACAAATTAACATAGAGTGAAATAATATTTTGAGATATCTGCAATATCAGTTATGTACTATGAAAATATACATAACTGTGATTTCTCATGGCATCAAATTTGGTGGTGCCCTAGTATTTCTGTGATTATCTCTGTATATCTTATATCTATGGTTATCTATATATGTTGCCTATATTCATAATGAAAGTACACACTAAATTTGTATTAGAAGCTAATGATAAGATTTTTTTTCCCATTCAAATTTGCAGGCCTTGTGAAGTCTACCCATCATACCCCTGGGGTGTCAATAAATCCCAGATTTAGAACCACAATCTAGTGAAACCTTTCCTTTACATGTGAGGGAATGATGGTGCGGGTAGAGCAGCTTGTCCAACATCTCATAAATCTTGGTAGCACTGGAATTAACAGAAATCTCATCTTCTTTCACCAAGGCCAGGGTTCTTAGGAACTTACTCTGCTAATTCATGAGCTTTCATTTTAAGATGGTCACAAATATTAGTGTGTAAGTTAGAGACATATATTCATAAATCCTCAGAAAGCATTTTGTAAATAGTAGATTTATTACATAGTGCTCACCTCTGTCTAGTAAATTACTGTCTTACATCAGAATGATCTGTATATCAACCTATCTCTTCCAATATCAATTAAACTGTAGAAAAGTCTCTGTGAAATACTTATCTCATTACGCCTGAATCCTTGGTGTGCTTTTTGGAGCTGAATTTAATTTACTAATTTGTCAGTTATTTATTTATTTACACCCTATTCTTCATAGTTTGCTTTTGTTTCCTAGGATGTATTCTTGTTTCCTCACTGGACTAAAAGCTCTTAGTGACAGGCAATTCCTTGCAGACTTCTATACCCCCACAGTGCTGAGTACACTCAAGAAAGATTTCTATAGAGATATTAAATTATTTTTGAGAAGGGAAGATAATTTAATGATGAAGATAAATTAAACTCTATATTTTTAAATGATTCTCAAAATACTATAGAAAAATAATCTAATATGAAAATTCACTGTTAATAAAACCTTGCATATATTTTATGTTTAAAATGCATAATTAAGATATGATATTTCAAATTCTTGTATGAATGTATTGGTTTGGAAAACTCAATATTTTTAAATTATTCTCTAAGCAGATAACCTAGACAAAGAGCATTTGCCAGTCTCACCCTTAGCCGAGAATTTACTACTGAGTTTCAAAAGATGGTATCCCAGAAATAAAAGTACATGGCACCTAAGGTATTTAAAAAATAAATTTAATTTGAATTTTCTGCCAACCATATTTTTATTACCACTGCTATATTTGGATGCCATGTAATTTCACAGACACTTTATTTTCATTATTGTCTTGGGGGAATTAGCTTCTTCACAAGTGTGAATACATATCTTGTTGAGGCGAGTGGTTTTAGATCCTATTCTCTTGCCAACTGAATGGAATCCCAAGCACCCTGCTATTAACAGCTTAAGTCAGGCTGAGACTCAAAAATATGTATAAAAATAACACCTGATATGAGTATTAAGCTATGCACCATTAACATAGGTAACATGTTTCAATTCTTCTAGCAACTTTTCTTATCAATAATTTTAAAATCTTTTCTAAATAAAAATTTTTAAAAATTAAATTTTCATTTCCTTTTCTCTCTTTTTTTCTCTTCTTTAATTCCTCCCTCCTCCCACTTCCAACCCTGACCTAGGGATGTGGCCATCTCCCTTTTAAGAACTGGATCTGTGATGTTGAGGTGTCTCCTCCCACGTGCTCACAGTGCATATCCAGGCCTGATGCACCTGGGGTATGGTCTGTGATTCCACCTGGGGCATGAACCCAGTACCTTCTGTGTGTAAAGCAGCTGTGCTAACCACTACACTATGGAGCCATCCCCTAAACTTCCATTTCAGACATGACAGAAATAGGAGTTTATAAATAATCGAATAGTTTTTACCTATTTCTGTCTTGCTGATTGTCTTTTTTTAAAATTACTTTATTATTAGTTTCAAGTATACAGTATATTGGTTAGACATTTATATAGCTTATACAATTATCTCCTAACTGCTCTTTCTTCTTCTAGCTCTATACATAGCCATTACATTATTGCTGACTATATTTCCTATGCCATGCTCCCCATCCCCATGACCATCTATCAACTACTATTTTGTACTTCTTTGACCCTTCACCCTATTCTCCCAGCCCTGTAACTCCTCTCTCCTCTGGCCATCATGAGATTGTTTTCTATATTTGTGAGTCTGTTTTTGATTAGTTTGTTCTTTTTGTTCCTTAGATTCTACATGTAAGTGAAATCATATGGTATTTATCTTTCTCTATCTGACTTATTTCATAATAACCTCTAGGTCCATCCATGTCATTCTAAATGGTAGATTTCATGTTTTTTTTAATGGCTGAGTAACATTCTATTGTATATATGAACCATGACTTCTTTATCCAATTGTCTGTTGATGGACATTTAGGTTGCTTCTACATCTTGGTTATTATAAATTGTGCTGCCATGAACACAGAAGTGCATAGATCTTTACAAATTACTGTTTTGGTTTTCTTTGGATAAATATCCAGAAGAGCAATTGCTGGGTCAAAAGGTATATATTCATTTTTAATTTTTTGAGAAGCTCCAGACTATTTTCCATAGTGGCGGTACCAATTTGCAGTCCCACCAATAGCATATGAAGAGTTCTCTTTTCTCCACACCCTTGCCAACACTTGTTCTTTGATTTATTGATGATAGCCATTCTGACAGGTATGAGGTGTTATCTCACTGTTGTTTTAATTTGCATTTCTCTGATAGTTAGTGACCTTGAGGCTGACTGTCTTTTAAGATGGAGATTCTATTTCTCACTATACTAATGAATTTACTTGACACTCAAGTCCATGGTTCTACTGTTGTTGATAGTGGAAACCATATTTTTTTGAAACATTTATATATTTTTTTAATTTAAATTTAAAATTATCCAATTTCAAATTTAATACCAACTTTTGAAAGCAAAGGGTTTTAAGATACTCAAATGAGGGTGTTTAATGTGACTTTAGATCTTCTGATGTAATAACTGAGTTGATATCACAAAGTTTTCATTGTGATATAGGATGGAAATAAGAAAGTACTATTATTTTTAGTTCATTCATTCTTTCATTCTTTTTCTCCTTCTAGCAATCATTCATAGCATAGTAAAAAAATAATAAATTCACATCATTTTTTCAAATGTTACCTCATTACATTCTTATAATAATTTTGTATATATATTCTCTTTTTTTAAGAAGAGATACTCAAAGGATAATCACTTTTCTTTATTCATTTATCTCTGATTTTTTTCACTAATAAAAATTAGTCACTTTAAATTGTTTAAGCTTCAATTATTATTTAATATTTTTTAAATAAAGAATTAATCTTTAGAATAACAAATGTTAATATTTATTATCATGGAATAAAATACATAATTTACTTAATTTATCAATGTAGCATATAAATTTTCCCCCAAAATCAATTTTTAAAATGTATCACTCATAAGAAACTTCATATTTTGATATAAAGTTCACATCCTGACTTCTTTTTTGATGGTGGAGTGAACCATCATGTTATCATAATACCACATATTTTGTAGGAAAAGTAACACTGGGATAATTTAATGAACAATGGTGGTAGTTTTTCTATGAAATCTCCCCATACACATTAGGGAAAAAATGCAATCAACTTAAAATTTAATAATGTCACAAACTCACACATGCCAGAACCACCTCTTCCCCCTTTCCTTATTCTTTTAAAAATATTTCTACTAATTGTTTTGAAAAAAAATTGATATCTCATATCAGACCCAGAAGTGGAGGGGAACTACTTTAAGAATTATTTGCACAGAGTAGGCAGATCTAATGCTTAGAACAAAACTTCTTTGGCCCTTCTCACACTAAAATCAGACTCTTATTCTGGCTATTTAGATCTTACAACTCTGATTACTAAATTAATGATGCTTTTAATTAAAAAAATACAAAGAAACATTTAATGTTAGTATAGGTTTGTTGATAAGCAAAAACCAAGTTGGAATTAAATACTGATAAACTTAATGAAAAAAAAAAAAACCTGTGAGAAATATGGGGTGGGGACTGGGAAAGGCTGAGGAGTCCATCAGACCATCTGATAAGTATGACCTAGAGTGACAGAGAAAGAGAAGGGTGGAAGGAAGTTTGAATGAGGCATCTTAGGCTACAGTGTAGCTCTAAAGAAATTTTGGCCAGGCTGCCAGTGAATTCTTGAGCCAAGTCATCCATTAAAAGGAACCAGCTACTCCAGCAACAGGCCTACATTAGTATTTCTACCACACTCAGTCACTGGGTGAGGGCAGCCATGGGAAATGTAGCTATCACCCAAACATGCGATAGGTTTTAGAGATTGCAGCTGAAATCCTTGGTTAATTATACTTTCTGCAGTTGGAGATTTGGGAGGCACATTCTCATGACCATCACACATTTATATTCTAAAGATAAGCACCTGCATATCTAAGTTTGTGTTATTTATTCATTCACTGTTACTGACTTCAGGTTTAAACTCTGCCCCCAATAACTGTGGAGGTTGAAAATTACCCTAAATTCAACTATCAAAACTGGACCAGAGAACTTAGTATTCCTTGTCATACTACCACTTTAACACATTTTAATGTCCAGTTTTTCTATTTCTTAATAATTTCTAGAGTCAAAAATTATAGAAGAAATGGAATGTACTCCTGTTTCTATATAAAAGAAAGGCATTTTCCCCAAAATGCACCACTAAGAAAGACTAAGAGGGTACCAGTTCCGAGACTGTATGAATTGGGGTGCTCTTCACATTCTTCTCATTCTTATCTTCACTAGCTAATGTGATATGTTCCTCCAAGGGGCAAGATTTATTCACAAAAAGATTGCACAGAAAAATGTACAAGGAGTGAAGCAGTTTTGCACTAAGGGTGATGGAATTCCTTGTGCTCTGTTTGTGAAGTGATTGGCGTTTACTCCCAGTTATCTTTGCACTTTGGCTTCAATTTAAGATTGCCAGGTGCCTGACTGCCTATGGAAAAAATCTGAGGACATTTAAAATGAATGAAAAATATTCCTTAAATTACATTCTTTTGCTCCAATCACAAATCTTGGCTTGTTCTGAAGACATAAAGGTCTCAAGTATTAGGTTGCTCACACACTCTTTAGGGATTTAGAGAATTTGTATTTTGGAAGGCAGGTAAGTGTAATAATGTTAGAAATTTTGAGATTTTTTTTGTAGTCTCAGTTCTGCTCTGTGACCTTAAGAAAATCATTTAGACACTGAATTAGAGGTTTCTTATCTGAGCTGACTGAACTGGCAGTCCAATGAGAATGATGCATCTAGAAATTTTATAATACAGCAACCCTATTCTCCCATCTTTCAAAATCTAGTTTTTTAAATCAATAATATATAAGATATCAGAGTGGAATTTTTATGATAGTGTTCATCTGAGTATGTGTGTGCCTGTGTGTGTGCGCTCAGGTGCACACATTACATATATATGTGATAGTGGAATTATTTTAGAAATGAAGAAATAATCTCAAACTATAGCAGAAAGAGTTTTTTTGAAATATAGCAGATCTTCAAATATTATCATTCCATTCAACCTCATGTTGTTATGACACTGATGAGAGAAAAAAGGGAGTATTGTCTGTGTGGATTTTATCCATTTTCCCCATGTCTGTGTGGATTTTCTCTGGGTACACAAGTTTCTGACCACATTGCAAAGATGTGCACTGGGATGAACTGCCATGTCTGAACTGTCCCAGTCTGAGTGAGTGTGAGTGTGTCCTGTGACAGAAGGGCGTCCTGTAGGGTGGAGGGTCCTGTGCCCTGTGCTGTCAAGACAGGCTCTGGACACCAGCATCCCTGAACTGAAACATACAGGTTAAAACAGAATTATTTGTTTTTAATTTATCTGTCTTAAACATATAGCTCACATTTATTCCAATGTTTCGTATTGAAGTGTTTTGGGTCTTTATTTAGAAGTTTGGTCATATTTTTGTCATCAGAAATATACTGTAGGAATTTAACTCTCATTCATGTCAATTACCCTTGACAAAATTGGTTTTGTTATACATTGTTTCATTTAAAGTTAGTTTCTAAGAATCTACAATAACACTAATGAGGAATTTCTATAGTTGGTGGGAATAAAAACAAAGCAGGAAAGAGCCAGAAGGTATCTTAGTCCAGATGTTTTTTTAAATCTGTTTTTGGATTCTCTGCACCAAAATCAACTGTGATTTTTTAAAAAAAATATAGATTCTTGGGTCTCACCACAGACCTTGTAATAAACACTGCTTTGATATAAACCCAGGAATATTTACTTTTAACAAAGTCTCTTATGGTTATTTTACACATGAGTGTTTGAGAATTGCTCATCTAATCCAAATCCTGAACAACATAGGTAAAGAAACTGAAGCTCAAAGGTGATAATATAAATTATTAAATGGAATTAATCAAAATGATCCAAATAGTATTTTAATTCCAGTTGAAATATTAATATCATTCTATCAAACATTCAAAGAGGATTTAATACCTATTCTCAAACTTTTCCAATAAATTGAAGAGGTAATACTTCTTAACCCATTTTATGAGGCCAACATTACCATAATACCAAAACCTGGTAAAGATTACATAAAAAAAAAAAAAAAAAACAACTACAGACCAATATCTCTCATGAATACAGATGCAAAAATCCTAAATAAGATATTAGCAAATTGAATACAATGACACATTAAAAAGATTATACACCATGATCAAACAGACTTTATTCCAGAAGCACAGGGATGGTTTAATATACACAAATCAATGTGATACACCACATAAACAAAATATAAAAAACATATGATCATATCAATAGATGCAAAAAAAAGCCTTTGACAAGATATAGCATCCTTTTATGATTAAAACACTTAATAAAATGGTTATAGAAAGAAAGCATCTCAATATAATAAAGGTCATCTATGATAAACCCTCAGCTAACATTATACTTAATGATGAAAAACTAAAAATCTTCCCTCTAAGAGCAGAAACGAGACAAGGCTGTCCACTATCAACACTATTATTCAAAATAATATTGGACCTCCTAGAGAGAGTAATCAAGCAAGAGAAAAAAAATAAAAAAACATACAAATAGGAAAAGAAGAAGTCAAATTGTCATATTTGCAGATGCATGATTCTATATATAGAAAACTCTAAAGACTCCACTAAAGCATCATTATAAATAATAAACAAACACAATAAAATTTCAAGATACAAAATCAATGTTCAAAAATTCACGCTGTTCCTATACTCTAATAATAGGTTTTCAAAAAAAGAAATGAGAAGAAAAAAGTAATTCTTTTGGCAATTGCAACAGAAAATAAAATACCTAGGAATAAACCTAATGGAACATGTAAAGGGTCTTTACACTGAAACTATTAGAAATTAAAGAAGACACAAAGAAATAAAAAAATATTCCATGTTCGTGGACTGGAAAATTCAACATAGTTAAAATGACCTAAAGCATTATACAGATTTAAGGCAGTCATCAAAATAACCAATGGCATTTTTTAAAGAAATAGAACAAAAAATCATCAGATTTGTATGGAAGCACAAAAGATCCCAAATAGCCAAAGCAATCCTGAAGAAAAAAATAAGGCTGGCAGTATCACTCTGCCTGACTTCAAATTATTCTACAAAGCGACAATACCAAAACAGCATGGTATTGGCAGAAAAACAAACACACAGACCAGTAGAATAGAATTTAAAGTCCAGAAGTAAACTCCCATATATATGGGGCACATAATTTTCAACAAAGGGTCAAAACATGAACAATGGAGAAAACAAAAAGCCTCTTCAATAAGTGGTGCTGGGAAAACTGGAAAGCCACATTCAAAAAAATGAAACTAGACTATGGTCTATCACCACACATCAAAATCAACTCAAAATGGATCAAGGACCTGACTATAAGACCTGAAATAATAAACTGCATAAAAGAAAAAACAGGTACTAAACTCATGAACCATGGACTGAGAGAGGATTTTATGAATTTGACCTCAAAGGCAAGGGAAGTAAAAGCAAAAATAAATGAATGGGACTATATCAAACTGAAATCTTCTGTATAGAAAAATAAACCATCAACAAAGCAAAGAGGCAACCATCTGCATGGGAGAATATATGTGCAAACAACACTTCTGATAAGGGCCTAATATCCAAAATATATAAAGAACTCATACAACTCAACAACAACAACAAAATGATCCAATTAAAAAATGAGCAGAGGACCTAACCAGTCTTTCCAAGAAGACACAAAAATGGTCAACAGATATGAAAAGATGTTCAACTTCACTAGTTATTAGAAAAATGCAAATCAAAACCACAATGAGATATCATCTCATACCTGGTAGCATGGCTATAATCAATAGGATAACAAGTGTTGGAAAAGTTGTGAGGGAAAAGAAACCCTCATACACTGCTAGTGGGAATGCATGATGGTACAGCCATTATGTAAAATAGTATGGAGATTCCTCAAAAAACTAGAAATCAAATTACCAAGTGTTCCAGCAATCCCTATTTTGGGTATTTACCCCAAAAACCTGAAAACATTTATCCACAAAGATATATGTACCCCTGATGTTCATAGCAGCATTATTCACGATGGCCAGGACATGGAAGCAACTGAATTATTCTATAATAAATGGTTGGATAAAGAAGACGTAGTATATAAATATTACTCAGCTATAAGAGATAAAATACCGCCGTTTGTGACAACATAGATGGATTTTGAGATAATCATGCTAAGTTAAAAAAGTCAGACAGAAAAAGTTGAAAACCACAACATCACTCATATGTGGGATATAAAACTGAAAACTACTAACAAACATGACAAACAAACAGGGATTTATGGACATGGACAGTGAATTAATGGTTACCAGAGGGAAAAGGGGGGTGGAGGAAGATAGGGATAAAAAGGGGTCAAATATTTGCTGACGGAAAGAAATCTAAATTTGGATGGTAAACACACAATACTATATGTGTGTGTGTGTGTGTGTGTGTGTGTGTATGACTTACTGTTGAATGATACACTTGAAATTTATTTGATTTTGTTAATTACTCATTCATTTACCCATTCCTTTAACAAAACTTTATTGAATATTTACTCAGATACTATGGTGTTATATAGTTCAGTTTATCTAATACTTAAAATATTTCTATATTATAATAGTTCAGAAGTTATAATTAATTCTCAGGAGAATGAGGCTAAATACATTAAATAGCTTGCCTATGTTCTGATTCCTAGTAAGCTTGTAGTTTTTAACTCTAAAACTCATGCTCCTTAATCCGAACTTGTGTTTTATCCCAAGGCAGAAAGAAACTAAAATTTATTATGTGCCTACAATGTAGCAAGAAGTATTACATACTATATATGTACATATAATTATATATGTATATGTATATAATTATATATGTATATGTATATGTATATATATGTATATGTATATAATTATATGTATAATATATTATATATGCTTATTATATAATTATACAAAATAGGAAGTTGAGCCTTGGAAGTGTAAATGAACAGAAACAAGATCACAAAAGCCCAGGCATTTGACTTCCAGCCTCTGACAAGAAATTTAATATGTTTTTTAAATCTGAAGACTGTGACTAGCTACTTGAAACTTCTATAGGTTTGAGAATGAGTATCTAGACCTTCTGAAGTGTCAACTCAGAGCCTTAGCTTCTGACTCATGAAGCACACGTATTTCTGATGATGCCAGAGCTCTGCCTCACTGTGCTGGAGGGTCCTCCAGCCTGTCAGCTGAGTTATCAATGGCTATGGGTTTTAATCAAGCAGTGAAATGAAGAGAAAACAAATGTGTTTATTTCTCCATATTTCAGTTTGCTGCCTAGGAACACTGTCAGCTGGGACCATGCATTATGCTAATGTTATTGCAGCATTGTCTTTGCATTCCAATGGGGACTGCAAACTATACCTCACTAAAATCTGAAAGTACCTGGTTTACATATTCACTGCTATTCCTGGCTTCCTCAGGGACCATTTCAAAGTACTAGAAGATGGTAAGCAAATTAGTTATTTGATTCTGATGAACTGAGGTCAACATAACATCTGTTTTCTTCACCTTTGCTATCACTTTTATTTCGCAGTGTCTGCCTGTGCCTATGATTCGTTCTGTCATCTCAGAGCGCTTTCCATGATCTGGAGCCTCTTGTCTTTCCTGTCAGTGTTCTTTCAAGTTCTTTTCTTGTCACAGACTGCCCAATAGACTATAACTGACTGAGTAACCAATGAATATTCCTCAAATTCTGCTGTTTTCAAACTATATAAATGTCATTTCTCTTTAGCTAATTGAGCAGTAGTATTTGACAAAGGGGATAAAAATATTTTTGTTGTCAATCTGAGAAAAAAAGTACAAAGTTCTTGGTTACCCACTTCCATAGAAAGTAAATCTAAGACAATGTATTCATTAGTCCAATATTTTACATGTATAAAAAAAAATTATTGAACAAATATTTTAGGTATCATTTTACTTATTTTTTGAAATCTATGCTCTTTAAGAACTAGAAAACTTAGAAGAATCTTTCAAAATGTGCAATCACCATTGGCCCCCAAAGTCATAGCTTTAGAATGCAAATTCCTTTTGGCCAAAATGGCTATTCACCTGGGTTCACATGAAGGTATAGATAAAACTGGATTAAACTAGGTTGTTATTGTAATGTATTAGACTCAATCCAAAACTGAAGTACAATTGTAGTCCTGAAGGAGAACCAAAGTCAGTATGAAAGGAGATGCATCAGGTGTCAGGTTTAAGAGCTGAGTGTGGGGGGAAAAAGCCAAAAGGTCAGAAGAAACAATGTAGAACAGCCTTGTAAGTGGAGTGCATTTTGCACCCATTCTTTGATCCTCAATTTCCAATACCCCTCCCTTGCCCTACGGAATATATCATCATTTCTTTTTGCCAGTTCCACTCTGTGGTATGCCTCAAATACTATTGTTTTCCTCCAGCTGACCTACAATGTCTGTCAGTCCAAGCCGTAAGAGACAATCACATGAGACCTTAACTTGTTTTCCAGCCTTCGTTACTGAATCATCTCAATACATCGTCCATATAGCACTTACAGTCAGTCATATATTTAGAAAATAAACCACATCATTTTTCTATTCTACTTTAAACTTTCAATAGTTGTTCATTGCTTTTTTACGGCTTTTAAGCTCTAGCATCATTTTACTTCTGCTTTCCCCCTTTTATACTTTTGTGCCTTACTCTTCCACTTCATTATACTTGAGCCACACCTGACTTCTTTCTCTTTCTGAGATATGCCCATCCTAACAGTGTCTTTATACTTACTCATCATTTTGCAGTTCTTTCACCAGCTTTTTAAATGATTGACATTAGCACATTTTTTAGCTCTCTGATAAAATATCAACTTCTCAAAGAGCCCTCTCTGACCAGCCTTTTGTAGTAAGTTTCTAACACTGACATTATTCCTACCACATTTATGTTACTTCCTTATGCCATTCAACTCAACTTGCAATGGGATGAATTCTGTGGATTGGTCCACTTAGCCTCCAGTCTATCCTCCCTACAGGTTTCCTTCCTATACCAAGGAGACTGGTGAACTAACCTCTACAATTCCTAGACACCTTTGCAATAGGATTCTAGATGAAACTAAATATTACAAAACATTTGGAAAGTACAAGTGAAGTACAGGTTATCTTTGTGCTGCTTTTATTGACCAACAAAGTAGTAGAGATGAGAATGCCAAGACCCTGTAGAGAAGGCTGAATTTTATGTTTCAGTATATACTCTTTAGTTTCATGAATGTCAGAGGCGATAGTGGTGAAAATCCAGCTTCTTGAGTGCAGTTGAACATAAAGCACCCCTGGCAGACCTCTGATTTTCATTTTCTCAGCCTTTTGATCTGTTTTATACTGCATTTCTCTATTAAATCTGTTTCAAACCTCTTTCATTTAAAGTACTCAGTGTGTTTTCCTTAACTGCACTGCATATTGACCAAATTATGTATAGATCTTATTTATTTTTTTCTTTGTTTGGCATTTAGTTTTTGTCTGCTCTCATTAGAATATAAGCTCAAAGAGGACAGGAACATGTCTTAATCAGCACTGCACATTTTTTCAGTACTAAAACAATTTTTGGCACAATGTAAGGGCTAATGAATATTGGTGAAACACATGAGCAAATTAAAACAAATGAATCAAATTTAATTCAATCAAGAAATAGGTCAAAGGTTTTTAGACCATAATATTTTTGGTGATGATCTTTTTTGTATATTTATTTTGGATTTATGTAGTTTTAAGGAAAGAAACTATTTTAGAAACTGAGATTATAATGCTCATGTTTTTTGCTTTTCAGGATACATAAATGTTAACAGTTTCTATTGAATAGGTTTTCATTTAGGTGTCAACAAATCCTAGTGAAAAAATATGAGAGCTGGATTAGAAACTTTCATCCATAGCAATGGCTATCAATGAAGTTATTGCTTTTCTGACATTCTGCATGTTCATTCTGGTGAATAAATCCTATTTTCATAACTTGTGTTTTGCATGAGGAATCTGAAAATAGCATACACACTGGCTGTGCTGAAAGCTTCTCAGTTATTTTGGCTCAGGCGTATAGCCTTCTCTTACTTCCAAGTCTCCTCTGCTCTGCTCTGCTCTGCTCTGCTCTGCTCTGCTCTGCTCTTCTCTCCTCTCCCCTCCCTTCCCCTCCTCTCCTCTCTTTCTTTCTGAATATGAATTAATATCATACAACAGGCTGACTAATGTAGCGTATAATATTATCATTAACAGAAATGAGTCAGCATCTTTCACTAAGCAACTTTCTTCCAGTAGAGAGCTTTAGCTATTTTTAAATACTTGACTTCTTGAGATGGAAGGATTTCCCTCCAATCAAAATGAAATTGCTGTTTTGTTACTCTTCTCTCTCACCAGTAACACTTAATTAGGACATAAAACCCTCTTTTGTTTTTCTTCTTCTTTTTTTTTTTTTTTTTTTTTTGTTCTGGGTATTTAAAATTGATGCAGTGCTCCTCACTATATGATAGATTTTAAGAGAGTGAGAGCTGCTGCTGTTAATGAATATACTTTTGAAGCTTTTGTTATCTTTTCTATTTGTTTTTTTTTTCTTTATTTTTTAAGTAACATGAAACTGTCTGGTATCTATATAGATAACATACATTTTTAATTGGCTTCTCTCAAAAAAATTATAGATAAAGAAAAAGCAGTCATGTCCAGCTATTCCAAAAGCTGCATAAAAGGGAAAAACAATCAAACTACCTTTTTCCCCCTAAGGCAGTTTTGTGTGCTCTGAAGCAAAGAGCAATTTTAGCCAATAAAAAACAGATTCTCTCAAGTGCAGCAGGAAAATGTGGCTCACTGCAACAGAGGAGGGAGCTGGAAACCAGAGGATTGATGTTGTCTGCTTCTATAGACTTTCATGAGCTCACTCAGTGCCTTGTGATGAGCAGCATTCAATGTGCAAAGAGCTAAAGAGGCACACGAGTGTGCACGTTGACAAGCAAAACCACTCTGTATTCACCAACTGCAAATTGCCCCTTCAGATCCTCTTTTATGTTGGGAAAAGAGAGGACAAGAATATATGTTTTAGAGTTCTTTTTCTATTTATACTGGAAGAAATAGAGGAGAGAAACTGTCTGGGGGATTGAAATAAACTAGCAAAGCAAAGAAGAAGAAAAGGAGAGCGAAGGAGAAAGGGGCAAAACCTTAAGACATTACATTTCTCAAACACTGATGAAATTTGCTTCTTATGTTCTTCTTTCAAAAGAAACAAAGCAAGAGGGCTGATTTGGCATTGCAGGCATAGAAGAAGTAGAAGAAACAAGAATTGTGTTCTGCTAGTACATCTAATTCTTAATACATAGTACCATGCAGAGTGATTTTTATCAATGCTACTCATTTCCTTCCTCCCCACTTCCTTCCCCAACCCTTTCTTTTCTTTCTTTTTCCATTACTGAACTGCATCTAGAGATTATATGGCTCAGACTGTCCCCTGCATATGAAGAATCAAACAATTCTTAAAAAATTAAGTGACCTGACATAGATAGTATTATAAGAGTTGGAAATATAACTCAGGCTATCTGACTTCCATTCCAGTACTCACTCAACTATACATCCAATATTATTATCTTTAATGGTAGTTGCTATTTCTTTGTAGGACTTAAATATCCTTGAACATTAGCTCTAATGGCATTGTCCTAAAATTTATCATTCTGCAAAAGACACAATTGGCATTGATAAAATATGTTTTAAAGAAACTTAAAAAGCAATTGAATTACAATGAGAAATTACAATGTTATAGTTTTTGTTGTCAAAGAACTGAAAGTAAATCTATCTGGAAACAAGATTAAACAGTAAATTCTTAATTGTTTAAAGTAAAATCTATCCAATGTCTGATATTTTTGAAGTGAAAAAGGGAAGAAAACTATTGTAAGCATTTAAATTGTCTGCTACAAGGCCATAACAGAGTTCCAAAAATTGATGTTTTTGATAGAATTAAAGAATATTATAGAGTTTAGATAATAAGAAATTCAGGGTGTGGTAGTGCAAAGAAGTGCTTTGTATCACGCTACTGTATTATGTTTTTAGGAATTTTTTGCTACAAAATACTGACTATTCTGAAAAAAATAGGTGTTTAAAGTGGTATCAAAGCAATGACCTTGATACATTAGTTCAAATAATATTTTCACTTAAAATATACAATTAAACAAAATATATTTTGTTCTAGGAAGGAATCAATTCAAGAATATGAGTTAATATCTAATTCCTCAATTTACATGTCATAACACTACCATAATAAGAAAATCTCAACATTTAAAAGAATCCATAAAAATATATTAATGTGTCTAAGGAAATGCTAAAAAGGATTCTCAAAATCAAGTAATCTGGATCCTTATTTTGGTAAGGAAGAAAATTAAGTCTAGAGAATAACATACATAGCAAAAATGTTAATTGACTTAAGATCCAAAATTAATTATTTTTAAAAATCGAGCTAGATAACAATGCAATTGTTTTCTCTGGAACACTGAATACTAAGCAGTGGACAGAATAATTCCGGAGAGACACAGATTTATTGCAAGTGGTCTGTTAATCCATATATACATAAAGGCTTGCTTATAGGCTTGAAAAATAAGCTTTACTTAAATACATACAATATTTCACATAGAGATAGACATAGATATTAGTTTAATTAATACCAAATCATTTACAACTATTGATGATTTAATAGGAACATCCCTCATATTTTAAAAAATCTATTAAGAATCAAAACATTTCCATAGCTGAAGGACTATTATTATTTAGATATCTCTTAATATTTTTGTTATATAAATGGGGCTCTTATAAGTGAAAATATTGAGAAATACTGTTCTACTTCATGAATGCATTATCCTTAATAGGTCAAGATTTGATATTACAGTTTATTACCTAACTTTGGGGTAAAAATGTTGCCAGGAACTTGGGTTTTGGACTGATATAACTTAAAAACATCTGGAAATTTTCCTTATTATTAGCTTTCTACTCATCAAGCATTGTCTTGCCCAAATGAATGCTAAACTTCACATGCATTTTTTTAAAGTGGTAAATGTGACAAAAATTACAATCAGTTCACTGACGTTATACATGACCTTGTAATTTTTTTCAAGTCAATCTTTTTGTAAAACGTATTTCTTTTTCTTGACTGAATTCCCAGATATTCTGGAACATAAGCATACTAGAATTGGCTGTCAATATTGCACAATGATATTCAGAGTGTCTGGGGAGGTAGTTTTGAAAGTTTAATTTTACATAGTATTAAGCCACATTTTTATACTCTGATTCTAGGATTATCCTGGGAAGAATCCAAATAGGATTTAGCCCCTCCCTGGTGCTTGTAAATTCCAAAGCTTAACAATGCAGTTACACCTGGTTCTCTAGGACTCAAAATGTTAAGGTTTCACAGTAACACTCAAATTACTTCAAAGTGATTTATCAAAAGACAAGTTTGCAGAGAGATTTTCAAAGAACTTTGATCACCTCAATTAACCAAACAACAGGGATTCAAAATAAAGCAATTAGCAGACTTAAGTAAGAGAAGATAGTAGAATGCAGTCATTATTTGGCTTTCATAATATATTTTTTAAAAAATCACTGAATGAAATGCTACTTCTATGGAGTTACATGTAAAAAAAAAAGCCAATGAAATATAACAAAAATTTTAAGGTTCCTTAGCAATTGCTTCTTCAATTTTGGCATCTCTAATTGTGTCAAATATTTTAATTATCTAAATATGCATTTTCACTTCAATATAGCTCCAAAGGAGTGTTCCTGTTTTCCTGATATGATAACAGGAGAGCAATTTAGAATAAGACTTGGGTAAACCTGGTGTATTTTGCTCAAAGTAAACTTTGGTTTGATATTGGGGGTGGAGGGGATGGAAATGAAAAAAAAATGCCCTAAAAATTATATGCTCTGAAGAACCTAAAGCCAAATTTATCATATATTTTATCTGTATATTACATTTAGACAGTGTGGTTTGTTTAATAGAACTCAAAGATAATTTGCCAGAGGTATATATAATGAGTTATGTAGAGAGAGACACACAGAAAGAGAGAGCCCATGAGAGCACCAGAGCGAGCCTTGAGTTAAATCCTGGTTGAGTTAGTTCCTAGTGGTGTGGTTTGAAACAAAAAGTTTTCTTTGCTTTGTTTTGTTTTTAATTTGATGATCTGTCCATTTCCATCTGAAATATAGTATTATAACTGCTTTATAGTATTGTTGGAAATACAAAGTACAATATATAAAAACAGCACAGACTCAAATTATTTTAGAATAAACTCACCTTTCCTTCCTTTTTTCCTTCATGCCTTCATGCCTCCCTTCCTCCCTTCCTCCCTTCCTCCCTCCCTTCCTTCCTTCCTTCCTTCCTTTCCTTCCTTCCTTCCTTCCTTCCTTCCTTCCTTCCTTCCTTCCTTCCTTCCTTCCTTCCTTCCTTCCTTCCTTTCCCTTCTCTTTCCTTCTTTCTTTTTTCTCTTCCCTTTCTCCCTCTCCATCTCCTTCTTCTATCTAATAGGGAAGAATACCTAGCAAGGTCATCTGTATAAAATGACTTAAAAGTTCACCCAA
>PVKZ01004802.1:0-69452 GCA_004027375.1 Macroglossus sobrinus
CCGCTCCCGTGGTCCGGGCAGCAGGCCAGCGGCAAGAATCCTCGCTCAGCCTGGGGTTCGCGCCTCGCGGCAGCACCGCCCCATTCATCCCCCAGCTCCCTGCCGCCCCTCCCCGCCAGCTGGTGATGAGCTCCTTCTGTATGGGTCCCAGAGCAGTGTGGGTGGGGATCGGGTGAAAGAAACGCTCCCTTTGGGGCAGACCCACAGACAGGCCACTCCGGGCTAGTGCCAAAGCTTGCATTTCTCTAGTCATCGTTCTCTCCCGTGTGCCTGCTGCAGTGCATTGTCTCTCCTTCTGTACACGGAGGCATTTATCCATGTGTTAGATTAACTGACAAGCTCTAGAGGGGCTGTTTCCCTGTTAGGATAAGTGGGCGGTTAGCTGGGAACGGACCAGAAGGTGGCACGATTTTTGAAACATATTCTGACCTGGGTGGCCAGTTGCATTGTCAGGAAATGCAGCAAAGTGGGAGTGCGTGGTTTCTGACTCGACAGCTGTGTCACCTGTCAGTGACGCCAAGGATTCAGCAAACTCGGATCCTTACCGAGGGAGCATGATGACCCCACGACACCGACACGCTAGGGTAACCCAGTGTACACACCCTTCCTGCAAAGGAGGCTGATACCCGTCAGGACGCGGTGATCTTTTTAAAAGTTCATAAACCACCTCTGATGTGATAAAGTAGCTTTAAAAAAAAAAACAACTCCGTTTAGTTAATATAAATTGTTTGAAGTCTGAGGAACTGAAAGTCAGATCTACATAAGAAACTGCCGAGTCTGGGAGCTGGGCCAGGCCCTCCTGGTCGCACCGCCTCGCACCTTCCCCCGGCCAGATGGAATCACCATCTTGAAGGGCCCAGCAGATAAGGTTTATTTGAGAGAAGCCAACAGCTTTCTCGACTTTATTCTGTAGATCCCATAGGAGACACCAGGCTCTTGCACCTGCGGTCTGCGGTGTAAGTCTCAGCGGAGTGGAGGGCACGTCACTGCAGCCCCGGTCCTCGAGACTCTGAACCCCACGCCGCCTTCCCCAGGGAGGGCTCAGCTGCTGTCCCACTTCCAGAGATGAAGCGTGTGACTGTAGAAGGTGCACGTGGCCAGGAGACTGCTGTCCAAGTTTGCTGTTTCCGGGTACAGGTCATAGTCACAGATCTTGGTCCCTGGGCTGTTGCTTAAAATCGTGTCCTCTGTAAGGGGCTGGAGATAAGATCTCCCCTTAGCTCCACTCTGGGGTTTGCTATAAGCCTCCCCATCGTGGCCCGCTGGCAGGTCAAAGGAGGGAGGTGCCAGCAACTGGCTTCCAACCTTCAGGTTACTGGCCGCCTCTGCTGTTTGGGCTCCTGGGTCACCGGGGAGAGAGGACCCCACAGGAAGCGCCGACTGTGTCTGCAGCAGGCGGCGGGAGGTGAACGAGGACCAGTCCGCTCCGTACACCAGTGAGTTGGGCAACTTGTGGGACACAGAGACCGTGCAGGCCTCCTTCTTCTCCTCTGCAGGGAGACAACACGGCGACATGGGGGTCGGTGAGCTGATCTCACCATCCCCCCACGCCTGCCCACATCCACCCTCAAGGGGGACCGCAGCGAGCAGCCACACGTCCCTCAGCAGGCACGGTGTTTCACGCACAGGGATCACGGCGGTGCTAACGGACGAGTGGAGGAGGAGGCGGGCAGTGTGCACGCCGTGTGGGTGTCAGTGCAACAGTCACGTCAGGCAACAAAGGTGGAAAGTTCCACAAAACAGAAACGCTACAAGCAGGCAAACTGCCTGATCAGAGCCCGAGACCAAAAAAAACCCTAAACCTAGACAGTTAAAACCTTCTACTAAACCGTATTTGGGTAAAAGTAGAATGACAAAATTCAGATCGCAGAATTTTTAAAAGATAAAAATGAAATTACTGCACATCAGCACCCCAATATATATATGCTTAGAGAAAAAGTCAGACTAAAAACACTTAATGCAAGTAATAACAAAGATAAGTGAATTGTATCCCTAACTCCAAATGCCAGAAAAAGAACT
This sequence comes from Macroglossus sobrinus, assembly GCA_004027375.1. Classification (NCBI taxonomy): domain Eukaryota; kingdom Metazoa; phylum Chordata; class Mammalia; order Chiroptera; family Pteropodidae; genus Macroglossus; species Macroglossus sobrinus. Next base: position 2,020 of record PVKZ01004802.1, read on the forward strand.
AAAAAGGCCCAGAAGGAAATGACAAAGATCAGAGAAGCTGATGAGGCCGAGGGCAGAACTAACTGAACTAAAAAGTCACACCTGCGCTCCCTTAACAGAAACAACAGACAAACCTCTCGCTAACCTAATCAAGGAAAAAGAACTTGGCACATCTACTTAGGACTTCTGTACGCACCTTCATGCAAATAAGTTTCAAAATGCAGATGAAATGAACAGCCTAGGAAAATAAGTTGACCAAAAACTGACCCCAGTAGAGACATAAAGCACAAACACACCCATTTTTATAGAAAAATATAGTTATCAAGGCACTACCACATAGATCGGGTCCAGATGGCCTCACAGGAGAATTTTACTGTCTTGAAAGAAATAAAACAATCTTTAGATAAAATAATTTAGATAAAATAATTTAGATAAAATAATACATAAAATAATTCAAGAGAAATGAAGAAAAATTTCCACACTCTTGGTTTTGAAAATGAACCATTCCTTATTTGAAAAAAAAAAAAAAACATTCAAGAAAACAGGAATTGATAAACACTTCTTCAACAGGATGAAACAGACACACCCCAGTCCTCACAAGTCATCCAGAGACAGCCCCAGCAACATAAGGGACAAGGCAAGGACGCTGTCCCCATCTGCTGCTTTTTAAGCTGTACTGGAGGTGTCAGTGAATGGAATTAAAAGAAAATGACCAGAGGAATGAGAATTGGAAAATGAAGCATTAAATTACCCCTTTTTGCAGATGACACATTCACTTGGAAAACCCAGAGAATAATAAAACTAACAGAAACAATAATTACTTTTAGTAAGGTAGCAGAATATGAAATTATCAACAGAAAAACCAGTAGCTTTCAAATATTGACAATATCCAGTTAGAACACAAGATGAAAGAGAATGTTGCTATTTTGTTAAAATGGCAACAACAAAAAAGGATAAACTATTTAGGAACAAAGTTAACAAGAAATGTACAATGTATACACCGAAAACTTGCACAAGTGGAAAAGTAGCCTCTTTCTCTAATAAGATGACCCAGGGTGATAAGTCAACGTAAGTTAATCTATATTTAACACAATCCCTATTAAAAAAACAATAAGCTTCTTTCTACGCAAGATAAGTTGACACTCAAGTTCAAAATGAAGAGCAGCCAGAAACCCTCAGAAAGAGGCAGCACCCTACGGTTCCCAGGGCATCACTCACCCTCCCGGACCGCAGTAAGTAGTGGGACAGAAGAGGGAGACGACACCCACGGAGATGACTCATCGGGGGTACATGGACTCTCCAAGAAACGGTGTTGGGACACCTCCAAACACCACAAAGAACATGGTCAAAGTTCTCACCGTAAAGAGTGAACCACACAAGCACCAGAAGAAAACCCTGGGGTTCCCTTATAACCCCAGTGAGGGAGGACAAAGGCTTTTTAACTGAGACTCAAAGTCCAGATTTAATGAAAAGAAGAAAAAAAAAAGCTATCAAAAACAACAAAGACCTTTTGCATGGGGAAAAGCTACAACAGGCAAAAATCAAGGCAGCAAACAGAGCAAATGCTTCCAACGCACGGCAGAGACGAAGGGCTGATACCAAAAAGATCGAAACTAAATCCCTAAGAAGAGTCCTTAAGTAAAAACTAATAAACCTAATTGTATTTTGAGTAGCCACACAAACAACCGACGTGACCCAAGTAGCTTTCAGCACGGCACTGTGACGCCAGCAACTCGGCCCGGGGGACGCACCGACGGCCGTGAACTTCAGCAGGACCCTGCGGGGTGACGGGCTCCGCAGCCACACTCTGTGGCTCAGGCACAAGCAGAGCACAAGAAAGGGAGCGAGGGGCGGAGAGCTGACGTGTGTCTGGAGCGTCAGACTGTGGCGGCCACACTGTGGGCCAGCGGGAAGAACCAGGCAGGTGGGCCACCGATGGCCACGACCGTGACGACGCGCATGCTTCGGGCGTGGCCGCCCCTCCCCTGCCTGGCTGCCGCGGCCCCCGCTCACCCACGGCTTTCTGGCAGTTGAAGATCTTGAAGCCGCCGTGCATGCAGGCCGCCAGCAGCAGGTGCTGCTGCGCGGGGTGCCACTTGAGCCGCCACACCCCGCCCTGCGTGGGCATGTCTGCGAAGGGCTGCTCCATGCTCCGGACGTCCCACAGCAGAATGTGCTCGTCGTAGCTGAAACCAAGTGACCTCGAGGATCGTTCGTGCAGGAGGGCCACGCCCACTTGTTCCCGGAGGTCCCCAGGAGGCAGGGAACACCCCCCCGGGGGCCCGTCCCGCTCGTCCCCCAGGACCAAGTCCTCCTTCCCAAGCCCAGCAGGGACGCTCTGGTGAGAGCTGGCCCGATGCACCATGGCCGCGGTCGGCCTGAACAGAGGGAGGGACCGATGCCAGGACCCCCCCGAGAGCAACTCTGGGGACTGACCTGCCCGTGGCCAGGATGCCCTCCTGGTGGGGGCTACTCTGGATGCTGCACACGCCCATGGAGTGTCTGCGAGCAGAAGGGCACGGCCTCAGCGAGCGCCAGGCGGGGGCACCTCTCCAGGGGACGGTCCGCGGAGGGGGCAGGGCCCGTGTCACACGCCAGGCGCCGGCCCCTGGGTGATTTACCGCTCGCTGCTGAGCACGTGTATACCGGGCATCCTGGTGTCCCAGCCTTTCAACAGGCCGTCGTCCCCGCCTGTGGAAACACGAACACCCAGTGGCAGCAGCGCTGGTAACAGGAAGCCTCGCTCGAACCCCCGCCCCCCACCCCACTGCGCGTCTGCAGACAAGGCAGCGGGACACCGTCCCCTCAGGGGCCCACCCACCCGTGTGGCCACCAACCTGAGTACACGAGCTCCGTCTGCCAGTAATTGAAGGCGGCGACCCAGGCCTCGAAGCGGTGGGCCTGCCACGTGGCCACGGCCTGCAGCCCTGCCTCCGCCACCTGCAGCAGGTGCAGCTGCCCCTTGGAGTCGCTGCTGACAATCTGCAAGGGCTGGTCACTGTCCCTAGACACAGGGACCAACAGAGAAACCCGGCTGAACTCTACGCACCCTCTCTGGGTCCCAACTGGCGACACCTCATGCTCTCAGGACGCAGTGGCGCCTGGTTCGGGGACACGCGTCTTCGGAGGCTCGCTTGGGCACCTGGCGGAGAGCAAAGCCACCACCCGGCTTGTCAAAATAAGCCGGCATCGGCTCCCCTTGATGGGAACAGCGTCCCGTCTGCGGAAAGAGCTGGAAGCCTGGTCCCCGCGGGTCAGGACTGGCGGTGCCACTCCCAGGTGGGGGCAGCAGCGAGGCTAGCACGGGTGGCTCAGACTCTCCCCCGACGAAGCGAGCAACGACCCCCCCCCCAGTCCCGCCCAGCGGCCCTTACCAGCCGGCGCTCCCCGTGGACCAGTCCAGGGACAAGGCCAGACTGTGCTCCTCCAGGACGCAGATGGAGGACAGCAGCAGCGTGGGAGCGTTCCGCTGGAGAGAGAGAGGGACGGCACTGCAGAAATGGCCCCGGGACCCGGAACGTCACCCCTAGCGCAGGGGTGCCGTGCGGTCGTCCCGTCCCCGGGGAGCCGCGCACACGGGGCAGAAGCTGAGAAGGCCAGAGGCCTGGCCCCTGCCTCCGGGAGCTCCCAGCCCCGTCACCTCGGGGGAAGCAGGCCCCTCCTGTCAGACCCCGGGGCACCCCACCTCCCGGGCGGCTCCGGAGACTGGGGGACTTCCTCTGGTTTCCCCCGCGGAAGCCGGGACAAGCCGTTAGAACAGTGCTTCTCTGTCTCGAAAGCCACAGGAGTTTTACACCCTGAGCAGCCTGGGAAGGGCTCACGCCCACCGCTGCCTGCTGCCTGGACGCGGCAGACCCCCCACGCACCTCCTCCCTCCCAACACGGGGCTGCCCGCTGTCCCCTGGCCGGAAGCAAAGCCCTCTGCACACAGGCCCTGGGCCACCCTGAATTCGGGCCCACCACGCCCATCCATGTGTCCCCACAGGTAGGCGTGGGGCTGTGGGCCATCTACTCCCCTACACCGCAGGACTGCGGCACCTCACTCCACCCACGATCAGGGCCACCGCTCCACAGACACGTGGCACAGGCTGCTGTCACACGCCTGGAGAGTCACGTTGGATCACACACTCCCGTCACTGGGGAGACCATGCCCACCTAGGGGACTCACGTCACGATCACGTGCTCCTGTCACTGGGGTGACCAGGCCTGCATAGGGGGCTCGTGTCATGATGATGTGCTCCTGTCACTCTGGAGGCCACGCCTACCTAGGGGACTCACGTCACGATCACGTGCTCCTGTCACTGGGGAGACCACGCTCGCAAGGGGAGTCGCTGCTGTTCTCAGCGCAGCATCACCCGCCCAGCAGCGCTGGGCCCGGCCTTCCTACCAGGGACGTTCAGGCTGACGAGTTAAAGAAAAGCCCGTCCTTTCAACCCTTTGGCTGGTGACACCTAAGGTGACCTCTCAGAGTGAGACGGAGAACCCAACAATTTAACGTAGACCGTGTGCCAGCTTCGAATGTTTCATGACGAAAATCGCCACTGCACATAAACTACCCCAGGAACCTCTGTGATCAGCGCGGCCCCCGCCACCGATCCTCCCCATTCGGTGCCCCCCCACCCGATCCTGGCCCTCACTGACCTCGAATCCCACCAAGCGGAGCAGCTCTATGGACCCACTAGCATCTGCCACACCCAGGAGGGCATGGCCGGCCACTGGGACGTGGCACCTGAGGAGAGAATGCACGTGGCGGTCGGCACGGAGCACGGGGGGACGACACTCTGCACCCCGAGGTTTTCTCAGCTCTCACGCTGGGCTGCAGCCTACAGCTCTGTTCCCAGGAGACCCCGGCTCAGGAACCGAACACTAGCGTCCCCTCTCAAGAGTGACACCAGCCCTAGGGCTCGGAAACGGACAAAGGACATGAGCCCAAGCCCCCAGGAGCCTGCAAGTGCCAACGGGGGGGTCAGGGCGTTACAGAAACCAACCCACAGTTCGGACGTTCCCCCATCCTGTTGAGCGCCACTGGGCACCAGGCTCCCCGATCAGGAGAGCACAGGCTCGTGACAAATTCCAGACGAGCGGGAATGTTATCGTCTGTACCACTTCATGTCCAGGATGGCAGCGGTATCTCTTCTCTGAACCTCAACCAGGGAGTAGGCAAAGTTGTCCTCACTGAGGCTGTACAGGTAGAGGCGGCCCAGACGGACCTGCGGCTCGTCCACGTCCGGTCCGCTCTGCAAAGACGCAGATGTCCTCGATTACCCTACCGGACGGACACTGAGGGTGGGAATGGGGTGGCGGGAAAGGGAGGGTCGGTGCAGACCGGGGAGCACTGCCTGCGAGCAGCGCCTGCCTCTCCCAGCTGGAGAAATGCCCCTCCAGTCCAGGACCCGCCAGCATGCCGCCAACGGGCCCTGTGCGCCTGGGACCGCCCCAGCTTAGGCCCGCTGTTCCAGCGCCAGCTCTCACTCTTAAGTGTCCTCGTCCGGACTCACACAGATGCTCTCGAGAGGCGAAACCCCATTTTCTCTCCACTCTAAAATGCATCCCGCAGCAGAAGCCCCGCGGGCACAGACAGTGGGGGCTTTGGAGATGCCCGTTTCTAACCCACATCCTGGCCTCGAGGCCCAAGTGGCTTCTTCACCCCGTGATGCCACGTAAACGTCTCTTCCAGCTTCCGCCGCTGCAGGCGGGAGAGGCCGGGCCCCGGGGGCCGCTCTGCCCATCGGGAGCCTCACCGGCCCTTCCCGAGCCCGCTCCCGACGCAGGAGCCTGGCCCTGGGGCCCCACGGTCAGGCCGCCCCGGGCGGGCGCCCCGCGCACCGCGCACCTTGTCCTCCGGCTTCTGCAGCTGGTAGGTGCCGCACGCCAGCAGGTGCCTGCTGCCTTCCAGCGGGCACCACTCCACCGAGTCGGCCGTGTACTCCGTGTCCACCGCCTGCAGCAGCCGGACGCGACCGCCCGCCGCCGCGCAGTCGGGGGGCGCGGCGGCGGCGGCGACCGTGTTGGGCGACACCGAGTAGCGGAGGCGTGATGCTGAAGCCATGCTGCGAGCCGGCGCCGGGCGCGGCGTAGACGACACGGCCGGGGCAGCGACTTGCTCGCGACTCCTTCCGGGGCGCCGGGGCGGGACTTCCGGCCGCTGTCACCGCCCGCTGGGGCCGGGCTGCTGCGCCCCCTGCCGGCCGGCGGACCTCGCGGGCCAGGGCGCGCCCCCTGCTCCAGCGACAGTCTGTCCCGCATGGAACGGTAGGAGCTGGGCCTTGAAGGGGCGCGGAGGACAGCAGGACATGCGAGTGGGGGCGAGCACAGGGCCTGGACATTCGGGGAGCTGAGTCCACGGTGGGTCCCAAGGGGGCTGGGCCTCCGCCGCCCTCTGTCCCTCATGGCCCCCCAGAAAGGCAAGTGAGGACCATGGGCAAAGCGAAGACCTGCCTGCCACTCAGTGGAGAAAGGACACAGGGCCAGCGGGGGCACCTGAGGCGGGAGAGCTGGGCAGTGGGGCTAAGGCTGTACGGGAAGGGACAGGAAGGGGACGCGGCACAGCCATGCCCTGACTGGGGAGAGTAAGTAGGGGCTGACACCATTCAGGAAAACTGCTGGCCGCTGCACAACAGCTTTGGGGAGCCATATCTTGGATACTGTTATGGGTTGAATTATGTCCCCTCAAAAAGATACATGGAGGTCCCAACACAGAACGTGACCTTTGGAGACAGAGTCTTCGTGGGATCCAGATATGCGTGCTGTCTGCGTGAAGGGGGGTCTGGTCTGCCAGGGACACCCACCCAGAGGGAAGACCAGGCGCAGGCAGACTGGTACCCGCCGCCCACCAGAGGCTGCCAGCTCTGGGGAGGGGGAGGCCTGGGACACACCTTGACCTCCAGCCTGCAGAACCCGGACAATACATTGTTTCAAGCCACCCAGCTGCTGACACTTTGTTACAGCAGCTCCAAGAACCTGGTCTGTTTGAGACTGACATCCCCAGGGATGCTTAGCCTGCAGTTTCCAAACAGGCTGTGGCTACAGACACAGGCAGGAGTCAGCAGCTCAGGCGGCGGCTGAAGCAGAGGCGCAGAGGCTGGAGTGACAAACTGGCCACTCCCCAAAGGTCACGCAAAACCCACAGCCCGCAGTCTGGTGCCTCCTTGTCCCAGCAAACTGTTTGGAAGCAGATGGCTGTGGACACTCGCAGTCCCTGCCTGGAGGACCACCCAAACCCCAGCATGCCAGACTCCAGGGGCCCCCCACCGGAACTGTCCTGGCCAGAGCTGGCCTCTGGAAGCAGGAGTGACCCGGCCTGGGACCGTCCCAAGGGCCAAAGTCAGCTTTCTGTAGAAATCACACACGCCCCCCTCCCCTTCTCGATAGCTTCGAGCCTCTCATGCTGAGCCGAGCTCTGGGGAGACCTGGAGCAGACCCCCCACGTGCAGCAAAAATGTCTGACCTAGAGGATGCCACAGCAGACCCACTACGGCCAAACGCGGGGGGAGCCCGTGGAGCCCTCACTGTCGGAGGCCCGCCCCCGGGGTCAGGGCTGAACGCCCCGTTTCCCCAGTCCTGTTCTCCGGGGTGCATTGCCCGGGGAGACCCCAAGCACTGCGAAAAAAGGTGCTGGAAGCTCAGCTCACAGACCAAAGGCCACCAAGGAGTTGTCCCCAGCCAGGGCACCCTAGACAGCAGAGGAGCTGCGGGAAGGCAAGCGCGGCAGGACCGACCGACGCGGGCCAGCCACCCTTCGTTCTCCCAGGAAGGCCGCCATCGCACTAGCTGCACCTGGAGACCGGCTGGATGCTGGCCACACAGCCTGGCTTTGTCCTCAGCAGGCTCTGCAAGGTGTATAATAAGGTGCCGCCCAGCCCTCAGCCACTGTGGCTCCCGAGGGGCAGGGAGTGAGGCCGGGGACCACAGCCCAGGCCAGGGGGTGGGGAAGTGGCACTCGGCCACCCTGGCCGCTCTGATGCATAGCTGGGGCGGCCTCAGCGGACCTGCCCAGAGCCCAACGCAACGCAAGGCCCGCAGCGCCAGGGTCAAGGGCGGTCTCGGTAGAGCAGGGGCTGAGACCACCCCACGCCTGCTCCACAGCTCCCGCCCACGACGAGGACGGGCCTGGGTGTCACCACGCCTCAGTCCACCCCGCAGACAGCCGGCCGCCGAGGGTGGCGCCAGGAGGGCACTGGCTTCGCTCTCCGGGCCGGTGTGAGTCCCCAGGGCTCCACGACAGTCTCAGACGTGTGGCCTGACGTCTGCCATTTGAGGATGACAGCAAATGATTCTATTTGCAATTTCTAACCCTCCCCCTGCCCCCCCAAAAAACTGTACATGAGTTTACAAACATATTAACATATAAATAACGGGAGGCATCCTGGTGGCCTCCCAGCAGTCTCTGCTCCAAGGGAGCGCGGAGTGCGCGTGGTCCCCGTTTGGGGCCGTGGCCGGCGGCCACCGCACCACCGGCTCCACCCTCCAACGTGCCCACGGGGCCGGGAGGGCCGTCATCGCTCGGGCTCCAGCTCGTGCGGGCGCCTCTTCTCCCGGCAGTGCCTCTTGTGGGCGGGCCAGTCCTTCTGCTGGCACTGGGAGCCGCAGTAACGCGCCACCTGGCAGCGCCCGCAGATGTTGAACTCCCGGAGCTGAAAGAACACAGGACGCATGGCTCCGCGATCGCGCGGAGACCCGGGCCGAAGGCCCCGCGACCCCGGGGACGGCGGCCGCGGGGAGCGGGCCGGCGCGTACCTGCCGCTCGATCATCGTGCAGGGCGGGTAGTGGCACTCGTAGTAGGTGCAGGAGCTCTCCTCCTCCTCCACCACGTCCCCGTTGGCGTTGTAGTACCGGGTCACGTTCAGCACGGGGAACTGGTCCTCCATGGGGTCCGCGGGCAGCTGCTGGATCGCCAGCCAGTACAAGCTCTGCTCTCTGGAAGAGAAGCCGGTCAGCCTGCTCGGGCAGGGCTGGGCTGAGGCACAGGTGACAGTGAAGAGACTCCAAGACGGACGAGTTGTCTCCTCCCGCTCAGGACACCCCTGCCCCACGTGTTATGGCGACTGGCCCTTCTTGGCCCGCCCCCCTGAGTGGCCTTACTTCCACGTGACATCATGTGTTTAGCCCTCTGTCAGCCCACAGAAAGGCACAGAGAGGGCTGTCTCTGTCCCATCCATCACCCTCCCAGCAGGCAGGAAAGTGGGCGGAGCCCCGCGGCCAGCCAAGACCAGGAGGCCCCGCTCCTCACCTGCCTGTGCCCCGGCCTCTGCAGCTCCCCTGTGACACGGCGAGGCCCTTCCCAACACCAGCCTCATTTGAGTGGGCCTGGGCCAGGGCCAGCACCAGTGCCAGCGCCAGCACCAGGAGGACTCTACCTGACCCGGGATCCAAGGTGCCCTCACGGCCCCAATGCGCACAGGTGGGGCAGCCACAGCCCACCCCTGGGGGCGCCTCAGAGGCACCGCCACCTCAGAAGCCCATGAGCTGGTTATAACCATCCCTCAGCCACAGGCCGGGCGGGCGTGAGGGGTCCCCTTCTCTATTCTCACACGTAAAAGTAAACTCGAAATGAACCCAAGACCTAAACACAGGACCTCCAACCGACGACCCCTAGGGCAGAGGACAAAGCTGCACCGTGCTGGATCTGGCGGTGACCTCTTGGATATCACACCGAACGCACAGGCAGCAAAAGAGAAAAGACAGGTTGATTGGCCTTCGCAAAACCCTTTAAATTCTGTGCATTATAAGACACTATGGACAGAGTGAACAGGCAACCCAAAGAAGGCAGGAAAATGTTTGCAAATTCCGTCTCTGAAGACAGCTTAACGTCCAGGACACACAAATAACTCTACGACTCGACAACAAAACCACCCGACTAAAAACTGGGCAAAGCACCTGACAGGTGTTTCTCCAGAGACACCCACATGGCCGAACAGTACGTGACAAATGCTCAGCGCCACGGTCATCAGGAAGATGCCATCGAACCCACGATGAGACAGGCACAGACCACCGGACGGGAGGCCACACGGGACCGACCCTTCCCCAGATGCCGTTCTTGACAGGTCACCTTATCTCCCACCGTGAAGGGAGAGCACGCAGCACCACGAGCGACGGGACAGTCAGCCACAGGGTGCCTACCTGGCAGCCACATGGAGACCCGCCTGAAATGGCAGATTTCACAGCTCGGAGTTCCTGGGCAGAGCAGGACCGTCACCGAATGGGCATGGGCAGTGTCCCCAAGCTCACAGTGGGCGGGAGACCTGTATGGTGTCAGGGGGGCAGCCGGGCGTCCACACTGAAGGATACCTGAGTGGGGGGCCCAGGTGTCTCCACTGAAGGACACCTGCGTGGAGTGAGGGGGTGGCCCAGCACCCAGCGTCCACACCGGATAGCCCAGGGGACTCCACGGACGCTGGTGGCCTGCTGAGCTGTGCTTGCCCTCTGCTGATTACACAGTCTGCGCTCGTTTGATGGAGGAGCCCTCCTGTCCCCCACTCCCGGGCAGGAAGTGACTGTCACCAGCTACCTGGTCCGTCCAGGGCATCCTCGATGCCCTGGGGGCGCCTGTGGGAAGCCAGGCTACAGCTCTGCTACGAGCTGCTCCAGGAACGAACGGGGGGCGGCAGCGTTGTGCCTTTCCCCTCATCCGGGGAGCCAGACAGGACCCCATTTTTGCTTCAGCCAGATTGGGTGTAACTGCTGTCGTTTCCACCAAGTCTCGGCCGACAGCATCCCCCAGACGATGACTGTTATAAAAGGGTCAGTTTCCACAGAGCAGGACTCAGGGGCACGGGCCGCAGCCCACTGGGACGTCTGCGTGCCGCCAGCCTCCTCGGAGCCTGAGCCCGTCCCCTCGCCCCTGCCACGCCTGGCCTCGCGATCCCATAGGGCCCTGCGGGTGACAGCTGCGATGGGTCACCCAGTCGCCGCCCACCCAGTCTCGCTCCGATCCACCGCCAGAGTCCGGAGCAGCTGCCCAGAGGCCCAAGGCCGAGCACAGGACCCCAGGGGGCCCCTGAGCCCACGACGCACGCACGGCCAGGGCCACCCTGCATCGCTGGCTCGTGTCAGCGCCCGACTCCCATCCTGCTGGTTCCCTGGCTCCTCCCAAGGCTCCATGAAGCTCACTGCTGGGCTGCCCCTGGGGCCACGGGGACCAGCCTGGAGCACCCTACCCACCCACGTGGCTGCCCGTGCCGGCCTGAGCAGACCGGCCGTGGACAGACCGAGCCCCCGAACCACGGTTCCGCTCTCCTTAACTCACTGCTTAGGCCAACTATGGAGCCAAAGAGCAGGACGAGCCCACCTGTGCGCCCAGGGGCACCCCGACATCAAGGCCCACCTGACAGGTGTGAGGGGCACGGAGGCCTGCCCACGTGCAGGCGTCCAGCCCAGACAACCCCTCACCATAAGAGCCGATCAGAAGGCCAAGCCAAAAAGACAACCATCATGATCTTAGCTCGTCCATGCAGAAGGGGTCCCCATGCTTGAGGGAAAATAACCGAGGTCCCCAAACCCGCAGAAGTACAGAACAGATGCCTCCCACACCACCGCAGAACGAGGGCGCGGAGGCGGCCGTCCTCGCCAGGCCCCAGGAGACGCACCTCTGTTTGCTGGGGGTCTCCTCGGCTTTGGGCCGCCAGCCCCACGGCACGAGCTGCAGGTTGTCCAGGCGGTTGTCCACAGTCACGGCGTTCAGATGCACCACCTGGAAGCCGGGAGCCACGCCGCCCCGGTGCCGCTCCCTAGGGGACAGGCAGCTGTCCAGCTCCGCCCCCGGCGACCCCACCCCTTTCAGCCCGGGACGGGAACTGGCCCTGTGACTCCGAGGAGCAAGGCTGCCCAGAGGCGTCCGAGCACGGCAGTCTGTGGCCCACGTGGGTGGTGCAGCCCCGGACTGACGGGCTAGGCCGCAGGGAGCCAGGGCCGGAGCCCCAAACCATCTAACACGTGGCCCGGCAGACGCCCCACTGCACACGCTGAGGAAAGGCGCCCATCCCTGCACTCGGCCGGGAGGGACCAGACCCCACCCTCCCGCAGAGGGGGCCGTGTCCTCTGGAGCGAGCGGGCACAACGCGCACTCGGCGTCTTGGGACTCAGTGTGCAAACCAGCCGTGCCCCCGAGTTAGAGCAATGGCACGAAAGCGTTATCTGCGAGTAAGGGCTCGGGCAGGACCGCAGGGGAGAAACGGGCAGCTCAAGAACACCCACCAGAGCAGCTCATGAAGGAGCCTTCCGGACCCCCTCCCTCGGTTTTTGTCAAAGGCACACGCAAAGATCTTGGCGCCATTTCCATCCGCGTCCACTTCCATCCGGGCCTGGCGGGAACAGAGTTGTTACAGAGCCCTAACCTTCGACAACACTGTAAGTACCTCTCAGGAAAGCTGAGTGAGGCGAGCAAGCAGACGACAAACGCAGGCCTGGTCCCGGGACCCTGGAGTCCGCAGAGGCTCCCAGGGACACGGGGCACCGAGAAATCTCCCGCATTCGAGCAGGACACACGAGCCGGTGTGCACAGCACTGGGGGCACCGCGAGATAAAAGCCCCCGGTCCCGGCAGAAAGGTTCCCACATGGGAGAGTGTGAAGGGCTGACGGAAGGGTGCTGGGCCCACAGACTCCGGGCGGAGTGGGGGCTCCCGAAGGGAGGTGGCGGGTGGCTGGGGACTGGCTGCCGGAGAGTGCACGGCAGGGCGCTGGGCAAGATGGGGGCAAGGAGCACTGGGCACCAGGAGGGACAGCGGGCCAAGGCCAGAGCAAAGGCGAGGTGGCACCGACGGCCTCACAGGGAACACCAGCCCGTCCGATGGAACGTTCCATCACAAGCGACACAACGGGGTCTGTTTTTCGGGAGAAGGGTCGGCAAGCAGAGTGGAAGTGGGGGACGACCGGGGTCACCGAGGCAGCGAGCGCTGAGACCTGAGTCCACACGCCAGGTCCCACCCCGCGTCGCGGAGAAGCGGAGCCTCCCTCCAGGCCCTCCCTGCGGGCTGCCCGGCCCCGGCCAGTGGGGCCACCCTTACCTCAAAGGAGTAGCCCTCCACCAGCGGGATGTCCTCCTCGTCTATCAGCGTGTACTTGGTCTAGAAACGAACCACATTCCCAGACGTCACCTGTGGGGTCAGGGCCGCTAACAGGCAGGACGGCCCCTTCGGACGAGGAGGCCGGTAGACGCTGGCACGAGCACCCAGCACAAGGGCGGGGAGACCTGCCCCAAGCTGGTCACGCCCGATCAAGACGGGACCAGAGGGGCAGGCTCCCTCCCATCCGTTTGAGACTAACCGGAACAAATGCCACCGCACGCCAGCCTCTCAACTGGTCCAGCGTGGTGGCGAGGGACCCGGACGAGGTCTGAAGGAGACTACCCAGGAAGTCTCAACTAGTGTTCCTTCTCTAAGCAGGGCAGTTGGTACACTGGTGATTGCGAAACTGTCTTTTTTAGCTTTTGGTTTCAAGCAAAACCTTCAAAGGTTGGCATCGATGCCAACCTTTAGTAAGTCTGAAGGGTCTCTCAGCTGACGGGAGCCCACCCTTCCCTAGTGAGAGAGCCACATCCCTCCTGCAGGACCGGCAGGGAAGGCTTCCAAACGAACCACTCTCACTCTCCTTGGGGAAGCTGTTTTCTAAGACCTGAGTCCGTTTGGCCGGCCTGACTGCCTCTGCTCCTCTCTCTCACCAGAAGCTTCTGCCGCTGGTGATGGGAGCAGGGTTCCCTCCCATCCAGGGTAAGGACCGTGTGGCTCCTGGCAACAGGCCAGCTCAGTGCCCACAGGTGCTAGGAAGCCCCAGCCTGGAACACGCGGAGGGCGGGGCAGGCCTTGCCACGGCGAGGCCCACTGAGGCTCAGCAGCCGTGGCCACCGCTGCCAGCGTGAAAGCCGCGGGGAGCCCTACTACGACCCGCAGGCACGGAGGGTGCGCACACACCGGTCCCGGCGGGGAGCGAGCGCGCCGCACCGCAAGGGCTCCCCGCTCCCCGCGCCGCAGGTGCAGCCGGCAGCGCCTCCTCCCCGGCCACGGCGCACAGGCGGAGACCCAGACCGCGGCCGGAGGACGGCTGCCCCGCGGGGACACGCCGCCGGCCCGCCGCCCGCACAACCGCCGGGGCCCGCTCGCCGGGGCCCGCGCCCCCGGCCCGGCCGCCGGGCCCGCGCCGCTCACCTTCCCGGCCACCCGGCCGAGCCGCACGATGCCCAGTTTGAAGTCGGTCATGGCCAGGCCTGCGCTCGGCCGGCGGCGCCGCTCCCTCGGGAGGCCCGGGGCGGGGACGCGGCGCGCCGGGCGGGCCGGGCGGGCGGGCCGGCGTCGGGTCCGGGCGGCCGGGCGGGACGAGGCTGGGGCCGGGCTCAGGCCGCCGCCGCCGCCTCGCGCCCGCCGGACCTGCCACGCGCCGCCGCTGCCGCCGCGCGCACCACCGCGAACGGAGGCGGGGGCGGGGCGCGGCGCGGACACACCCCCCGCCCGCCGCCGCACGGCCAATGGCGGGGCGCGCACGGCACCGGCCGGCGCGCGCCGCCGCCCCGCGGCCAATGGGAAGCGGCCGGGCGCGCAGGCGCGCTGAGAGGCAGGCCGCGCGCGGGGGAGGGGCGCGGCCGGGGGCGGGGCCTGCGCGGCCGCGGGGCGCTACGTCAGTTTCGCGGGAAGCTTTGTGCGGGCGTCTGCGTCCCGGACGCCGGGCCCCGGGCGGTCCCGCGCCGGGCCTTCCCCCGCCCCGAACCCCGCGCGCGGCGCCGACCCCGCGGCCTGGCTCCGCGCCCCGGGGCCGTCCGGACGGGCCCCGTAGGTCGCAGGTCTCTGCAGGGCTCGCTGCGGCGCCCCGAGACGGTCCCGCGTCCTCAGGGCAGCGGGCAGGAGGCTTGGCGTGGAGACGACGCCTCTGTGGGGTAGGTAGGGGCTGGGGGCCGGTGCCCGCAGACGTGGGAAGGCGGCCGAGCTGAGCGCTGCAGCTGGCGGGGCCCCGGTCGTCCCTCCTTCCTGCCTGGCCTCCTGCCGGCTCCTCACCGGGCCGGGTCGGGACCACGGGCCGCGCCCCACCCCGGCTACACCCACCTTGTCCGAGTCTCCGGCTCCTTACCGGAGGTGCGGCGATGCCCAGGGCGGTGAGCAGCCCGGTCCAGATCCTTCCGAAACAGGGACTCCAGGGCCTGACGTCTTTGGGGGCCCTCTGCCTGCCACCCGTGTCTCCTAGCAACCACCCCAGCTGGGCTTTCACCCCCGCCGCCCACTGCGACTGCTCGACACCAGTGCACACCACAAGTTCCAAACCTCTGCTCGTGTTCCGTTGAGGGAGGCGGAAAAGGCCCATGGTAAGTGAGTTATGTTCCTGTCCCACGTGATCAGCGCTGTGGCGGGAACTCATGACATAGGGGATAGGGACCTGGCGAAGGCCCTTGGCAGAGTAGGCCTCGTTGGCAGGTCAGAACAAACAGTGGAAGGAGAGGGGGAGGGCCACGTGGGCCTGCAGGGAAGAGCCCTAAACCGGAAACACATCTGAAATGCAGGTGAGGAGGTTTGACCAGACTGGAGGGAACCGGGAACCCTGGGACAAGAGCAGAGAGGTGGTTCATGTGGCTCGCACAAGGGCTTTGAGTCACACCCCGAAAGAAGTGAGGCCACAATGAGATGCCACCTTACACCTGTCAGAACGGCCATCATCAGTAAATAAGCAAGCGTTGGTGAGGATGTGGAGAAAAAGGAACCCTCATACACTGTTGGTGGGACTGCACATCGGTGCAGCCGCTGTGGAGGACAGTACGGAGGTTCCTCAAGCCGAACACGGGACTCCCGTAGGACCCACCCACTCCACTTCTGGGTACTGATCCAAAGAAATCCCAAATACCAATTCGAAAAGATATATGTTCGCTGCAGCATTATTTACCATAGCCAAGGCGTGGAAGCAACCTAAGTGTCTATGGATGAATCGATATAGAAGTAGTACATACGTACCATGGAATATTACTCAGCAAAAAAAAAAAAAAAAAAAAGAATGAAATTTTGCCCTTGTGACATGTCACAACCTAGAGAGTATTACGCTAAGTGAGATAAGTCAGACGGAGAAAGACACGTGCCATACGGTTCCACTTAGATGTGGAATCTACAAAAGCAATAGAAACCCAGGTGCAGAGAACAAACTGGTGGTCGCCAGATGGGAGGGGAGGTTGGGGGCTGGGCGAGAAAGGTGGAGGGATGGAGCAGTCCAAATCGCCAGCTGTGAAAACAGTCACGGGGACAATAGATACGGCACAGGGAACAGTCAGTGGTATTGTAATAAGTGGTGCTGGGCAGGTACTGGACTCAGCAGCGTGAAGACTTCGTAAGTTACGTAAATGTCTCACCACTATGCTGTCTGCCTGGGACTCATGTTAAATATCGTATGTTGCGTGTAATTGAAAAATTTTAAAAAGCAAGCAAGTGAAGCCATCGGAGGATTGGAACGGAGCAGCAGCTTCCCGATGCATCGGGCTGGCTGAAGGAGACGCGGTCCGCCAGGGGAGAATGGGAGCCCGAAGACGGTGTAGGAGGCGAATGCAGGCGTCCAGCCCGGAGATGCTGGCGTTTGGACACATGTGGCGGCAGCGTTCCCGGTCCGGGCCGCCCTGTGTGTGCTGCGGCAGCCAACAACCGCCACTTCTAGCGGCTTCGCAACGTGAACTTGGGTTTCTCGCTCGTGCCCCACGTTAAGGTTCCAGGTGGTTGATACACGAGTGCAGAGTTCAGGGGAGATGCCCAGCCCGTGGGTATCGATGTGGCACTCGTTAGCATAGTTGTTGTATTACAAGTGGACGAGGTCACCGTGGGGAAAATGCAACTAGGGGAGAGAGGCCAGAGTGAGGCCTGTGTGCTCCGTGTTCACGGAGAAGAGCTGGGGGCGGGGGGCGAGGAGTGGGATGTGACCCCCAGGGTGAGCAGCACGAGGGCCCTGGCTGTGCTGATGGGGCAGTGCGGGTGAGCAGGAGCAGGAGCAGGAGCAGGAGAGGGCTGGGACAGGGGCCGGAGCGTCTTCTGAAGCATATTTGCGGAAGGTGGGAGCAGAGAAATGGAATCAAAACTAGAAAGAGAAGTCAGAGCGATGGCCGGTTTCACAGTAGGAAATCACGTGTTTGTTCACCAGCGGGGGGCGGGGGGACCCCAGAGGGGAGGAGAGATGGAGGGGGGTTGGGTGCACTGCAGTCCTGGAGGCCCCCGACGCGGGGTGCAGTGTCTGTGACCAGGGCTTCCTGCTCCCCCTTTTTGAGGTGCTTAGCTGCCCCTTCCGGGCTGTTGGCCCTCCACTCTCGGTCACCCCCACTTCTCCACAGGAAGTGGCCCATGTTCGCCGCTGAGTCGCTTCTTGGGCCTGCTTCTCGCTAGTCGGAAGTTAGGGACCCCGGGGCCTCATTTATTTGAAACTGTTCACTTTAGTTTAAGCAGATACAACCCTTTAGAGGACACACTCGCTGTTGTACGTGTCTGCGTGTTATAATGCCCTTCGTTACACGAGAGCTACATGCTAATGTCCTTGAGAAGGCCCCTTCCTGCTGCAGGCTACCAGCCGGGCGCCGCGGGACAAGGACCTCAAGACCCCCGAGGCCCTGCTGGATGACGTTTTGTGTGGAAAGAAGCCAGGCGGACCCTTAAGCCGCCTGCGGGGAAACGGTCAGACGCGGTTCTGTCCCCTGTTACCGCAGGCAGCGGTCTCCCCGTCTTTCTGCCAGTACCCGACATGGCTCACCCCGTCTCCAGCCTCCGTCAGCGGTGTCCTCACCGCCCCGGCCCACGTCCACCTGCTGCCCGGTTCCAAAGGCAGTGCCACACTCCGGAATCTTGCTGTGGCAGTGTCTCGCTTCCAAGTACCCAGCCCCGTTGCAGTTACGTATCGCTGCGTAGCAAACCCCCCCGAACCGTCCTGGCTTAAAACAGCTATTTATATTCTTATGGTTCTGTAACCTGCATTGGGCTCAGCTGGTTGGTCCTGCTGTCAGCTGGTGTGGTCGATCGTCTCAAATTGTCACCATCGATGCCTGTCCTCCCTGTAACTGTGTGACGCTCCTCTCACATTGGGTCTGTGACTGTTGGACACATTTAATGCAGTAGAAAGTTCTGGGACTCGAGAGCCCAGGTCCGAGGTCCGGCAGCCTCCCCTAGCTCCCCTGTGGGGGCCTGCTGCCAGGTAACCAGTCTGTGCAAAACCCCAAAACAGCCAAGTGGAGAAGCCTCATGGAAGGGACAGCTGACCAGGCATGTCACCTTACAGTGCCTGGGCAATCCCGGCCACCCTGGTCGAGACGTCAGACACGATGAGTAAAAGACACCTTGACGCTCTGTGCTCAGCAGACCCCCCGGGATGGCAGAGCCTCCGGGCCGAGCGCAGCCGTTTGCAGGGGGAGTAATAGCTGGGTGGATAGTGGCACCGACAGCGGACGCAGCCGGTCACCGGGGACGACAGGCAGGAGTCTGAACCGATGGCACTCACGCGCCCGGCACCCTCCCTCTCTGCGATCTCCAGCAGGGTAACTGGACACGTGGACGCAGCAGCTCGGGCCCCCGAGAGCCTGCGGCTGGCACAGCGTCTCTCCTTGCAGAGCTGCCAGGTCCAGGCCAGCTTCAACGGGAGCAACAGCTGGACGCCAAGGGCTGGCAGTCACTGGCACCCATCTTCTCAGACACACTGAGAAAGCCATCGGAGGGAGCCGCTGAAGCCCCCGGAGAAGGTTCTCGGAGGGCGGGGTCGGGACCACGGCTCTGGGGGTCGTGTTTGTCTTCTGTACTTACGATGCTTCGACATCTGGGGGGCTTGCTGGCCCGAGACAGGCCCTCCCTCCCACACTTGCTAATTCCCAGAGAGAGCAGACGACTTCCTGAGAACACGCCTTTCTGTGCAGACTGGCCAATCTAGAGCTCGCCCTCAAACGACCGTGACCTTTATCTAACCCACACCCCAGGCCCATACTCTGCTGCCGGTCACCAGGTGGCACCAGACAGCTAGCGACCGTCGTGGTCGCCCAGAGCCCCTACAGCGGTTCACACCACCCAATCCTGAGTGTGCCCACACTTGCCCCGCTTCCCACGGACCACGCGGTCCAGGCTCTGGGCCGTGCTGCTCCCGCTCCTTGTTTCCCGACCAGCCCCCGCGTGTCCCGCGCAGCCCTGGGTGCAGTGACGTGGCCCTCCTCGGGTGCTGTAAGCACTCAGCTCTGCTTTCAAGCAGCTGTCTTTGTGTCTGTCACCTTATCCGATTAAAACCAACCTGGGGTACATATCAAGACAGAGGCCAGGATGACCTGTGTAGATTCTGAAGTCACTAAGAATTCCTGCAAGACCATTACGGGAGGTTATGACAGTGACTCAGGAACTGAAATCACCAAGAAATAAAGGGGACGAACCTGGCCTTGGAGATGAGAGAGCAGCAGAGGGTGGTGGATTGTCGCTGAGAAGAGGAGTTAAAGCTGGGAGCTTGTGGTGGGTGGGGGGGGGCCAGAAGTGGCGCTCCCTGTGTGCCCCTGACTCCTCCCTTTGCTCACCTGGCTCAGCAGGACCCCTCCAGCCTGTCCGTCCTCTCCCCCTTTGCTGGAGGGCTAGATTAGCTTTCCGTGGCTTTCACCCCAAACTCACACGTCATCAGCACCCTGACTTGTTACCGTCTGCAAACAAGCATCTAACAAATCCGGGTCCTTCCTCTCCCCGACCTCATGCGCAGGCGGTGCTCGGTGGGCGTCCCAGAGCCTGTTGGCCATGCCTTTCTCCCACGCCCCAGACAACTTGCACGCTGCGGGTTTTCTCCATCGGGAAACGCCAGCCCATACACCCAGCATTTCTGCCCCCAAACGAGCGTCACCTCGACGCCCCCCATTAGGAACCCCGGTAACAGTAGAGTTCGAGCAAGCGCCACCTTCGCCCTCGCACACTGGCTCACGGTTCCCCGCGTGCACGCGCCCCCTGCACAATTCACTCTCCACAGAGGGCCCTTCTAAAAGCGTTAAACCACAGAGCGTCCCTCCCGCCAGGGTCCTTCCTGTCCCCGCCGCACGCAGCCTGCGCCACCTCGCGCCCTCCTTCCCCGGCCCGGCGCTGCGGCCGCGGCCCGGGCCCCAGCGGCCGGCGCCCAGGCGTCCGGGGCTGGCTCGGCGCGAAGGCCTCCCCCTAGGGACCCCACCCGATCGCCCAGCACGCCGGCCGCCCTCGTGACGTCTTTCCATCGAGTGATGCGCGCGGCGATGCCATGGGCCCTTCCCCGCGCGACCCGCCTGGTCTCCAGCCCGCCCGACAGGTGAGAGGGCCGCTCCCCTAGGCCAGCAGGGGGCGCCCTACACCCGGCTCCCACGAGCCGCGCCGGACCTCCTCCCTGCTGGCCGGGGGCGGGGCTACTGCAGGGGGACGGACCTGGGGGGCGGGGCCGCTGGAGGGGAACGGACCTGGAGGGCGGGGCCGCTGCAGGCGGACGGATATGGCGACCGAGGGCGGGGCGGGGCCTCTGCGGGGGGGACGGACCTGCGGGGCGGGGCCGCTGCGGGGCGGGGCGGACATGGAGGGCGGGCCCGCTGCAGGCGGACGGACCTGGGGGGCGGGGCCGCTGCGGGCGGATGGATATGGAGGGCGGGGCGGGGCCCTTGCGGGGGATGGACCTGGCAGCGGTGGGCGTGGCCGCTCCAGGGGGACGGACCTAGAAGCCGAGGGCGGGGCGAGGGGCGGGGCCGCTGGGGGGGACGGCCCTGGCGGCGGGGCGGGACCAAGGGCGGGGGGACGGACCTGGTGGCCAGGGGCGGGGCCGCTGGGGGAGGCGGGGCCGGGGGCGGGGCCAAAGGCGGGGCGGGCCCAGGCAGCGCTCCCGGCTCAGCCGCCCGGCAGGCGGGCGGGGATCGCAGTGAACGCCTGTCCGGCCAGGCCCACGGGCGGCATGGGGCGGGTACAGCTCTTCGAGATCTGCCTGAGCTACGGCCGCGTCGTCTACAGCCCCGGGGAGCCGCTGTCGGGAACTGTGCGCGTGCGTCTCGGGGCGCCGCTGCCCTTCCGAGGTGGGCGCCGGGTCCCTTCCGGGCGAGCGGGCGGGACTCAGGTGGCTGCGCTCACACCTGCGGCAGGGCCGGGGCTCCCGGAAACGGCTGCCGATGGCGCTGGGCCGGGGACACCTTCCCTGCCCTTTCCGCCGGCCTGGAGCACGCGAGGGTTCGTCTCCGGCTTGCCGGCTGCGGGAAGCGCCGGGCGGGGCTGGCGGGGCGGTGCAGACCCGCCAGGGTGGGAGGCGGGCGGCGGTGGGGCAGAGCAGGAAGGCCCAGGTGGCTCAATGCTTCCGCTTCTGCCTTTTCTGCGCGCTGCGCCCCGGGGCGGGGCCTGCCCACCTTGCCGCAACGGACCTAGACACGTGCATACCTGCGACCTTCTCCTGGGTCTCCGGGGTCCGCTGTGCCCCACACCTGCTGGGCCCTCACCTGGAGTCTGGTCCATGCTGGTCTTTCCCTAGCACCCATGCCCCTGACGCAGGCCCTCCGATTTCAGACTCCCGCCAAGTGTGCGGGTCTCCAGCAGGGCCCCCGGCACCTGCTTACACCCAGCTTAGGCCGGTCCTTGCTGGCTGGTGTCTCTCTGACCCCTTGGAGCCCCAGGCCCCTGGCCCAGCGGGCACTTGGAAACTGAACCTGAGCCTGGCCCGTCCCTCTGCTGTAGCAGACATCTGGGACTTTGGGACTGGGATCCGGTTGCTGCGGTGGCCCTCGCTGGGGTTCTCCACAGGTGCTGGCCTCGTCTGCTCTTTGAGGTGTGGACAGGGCCCTGCATGGGACTTCACTGCTCCACCCTTAGGGCACCAGGTGCCAGGCACAGCCCAGGGCCCTTCTGAGTGATGCCTGGCTTTGAGCGCAAGGTCGCGTGACGTGACTGTCTGTGCAGGGTGCCCCTCCACCTTGGGGTGCTTGACCGAAACCACAGCCGCCGGCCTTCCCTGTGGCCCTGGACCCTCCAGGCCCCCGTGTGACTGACTGACAGCTCCATGCTTCTGGCACCCGCCGTCCTCTGGGGGCAGCTGCTGCCTCCATCCTGGTCAGGGCTGATTACCCCGCCACGCCACCGTCTGAGGATGCCGGGGGCTGAGAGGGGCTGGGCGCGTGGGTGCCTCTCGTCAGGTGTCCGGCCTGTGGCACCTCCCCCTGTGGCTCTGTCGTTTCCCGTCCCGTCTCCCCAGCTGGAGTGAGGGCTTTGTGGCCATGGCAGGGGCTTAGCAGGGAGAGGGCAGCTCTTCCTGGGCAGGAGTCGGAGCTAGAAGGCCCTGGCCCCAGGGGAGAGCGCCACGCAGGGCCACAGGGAGGAGGGGCAGGCTCATGGCTGGAGGGGTGACCAGGGACCGCAGAGACCCAGTGCTGACCACGTGAGGGATGGTCCAAGCGGTGCTTGGCCATCACGTGGCAGGTGGGATGCTGGGAACGGACAAGTGAGCCACAGGAGTCCGAGGGAGGCCCCCCCATGGCCCTGAGGAGGGGAGGGAGGGCGGAGGATGGGCTGGGGAGCGGGCTACGCTGCTGCCAGGCCAGAGCAGGGGCACTTCAGGTTGCCTCGGGAGACAGGGGTACGGGAAAAGAAAGAGCATAGTTACTTTTAGTATTTTTCTCTCATTCAGAAGATGCTCATTGAGTTCTCGCTCCCAGCCAGTGGGACAACGGGAAGGCCCCGCCTCCCCCAGGGGGACACAGAGGGAGGGCGGACAGCGGGCTGCGAATTCTTGTCCGAGGGTCTCAGTGTGGACCCGCACGCAGCCACGAGGACACCGGCTGCCTCGTGAGCCGAGCCGACGCGAAAGAAAGCTGGCGGGGAGCTGTTCTGGGGCGCCCTGGCCAGCCGTGCGTTGGGCGGGCTGCCCCAAACTGCTCTCGAGGGGGGCAGCGGGGACCCCAGCTCCACCACCTCACCGAGCTCTTGTCGCTCTTCCTACTTCTCGTGAATCGTCACGGTGACTTTGCAAGGTGGGCGCTGTTACTGTTTACGTTACAGGTTTGGAAACAGGACATAGAGAAGTGTCCACAGGCTAGAGCTTTAGTGAAAGGACGTGGCAAGGCCGGGTCGCTCCAGGTTTGTGGGAGCTGGCGGAGGGGGTACACAGCTAGGACCGGAACGAGGGGAGCGGACGCCCTCACAGTCAGACCGCAGGTGTGCAGTGAGGAGGGCCGCTGGACAGGTGGGCGTGCTGGCTCCCGAGGGAAGTTCCAGAAGTCCCTGGTACACAGTCCACGTGATGCTGTTCCCTAGAGCAGTGGTCCCCAACCTTTGTGGCACCAGAGACCGGTGCTTCTATGGGAGTCGAAGGCCTGAGGCCCTGAGGCGGAGCTGAGACAGGGATGCGGGCGCTGGGGAGCGGATGCAGATACAGACGAAGCTTCGCTCTCTGGCTGCTGCTCGCCTCCTGCTGTGCGCCCTGGGTCCTAACAGGCCACACACCGGCACCGGTCTGCAGCCCAGAGCTTGGGCACCCCTGCCTTGGAGAACGGGGTGGCCCCGGACCTCCAAACACGGTGCCCGTCGGTTCGTGCCTGCCTTCCGTTATGCACTGGACCTCCCCGTGGCCGAAACGGTCTCAGACTTAAGCGGCACAGCACGGCGTCCCACAGCTCCGCTCTTGGCCGGGGTGTGAGCGAGGGCACAGAGCTCGGGGCCCTCTGGGGGAACCCAAGGGCTGGTTCGATGCTGTTCAGTTTCCTGGGGCCCCCATGGCTTGCTCCCCTGAATCCCGGGGGCTGGGTGCAGGCTGGCTGCGCGATGGACACGTGGGCCGTGCCCAGACGGTTCACCTTTGCAAGCGGTGAGCAGCATTACTCGAGGCCTCAGGGACACAGTGCGAGGGCCTGGGGAGGGCTGCCGGGCCCCCCGCGTGGACACGAATGCGCGATGGCTCTGCCCGCCCCTGCAGCAGCCTCCTCCCCGCCCAGCTTCAGTTGCTACGAGGGGCTGCCTCTTCTCTGACTCACGTTAAAATGTTTAATATGCGCCAACCCGGTGGGCTGACGTGGTAAGTCGTCTGAGCTTCCCTGACTCCTGGTGAGGTGGACATCAGTTCCTCTCATCTGCTGCTGCTATGAACCCCCAAGTCACAGATCCCCCCTTAAATAAGTGGTTTACAACCACCATTTTATTATACCTCACGTCGTGACGGGTAGGGTTTGGACAGAGGTGAGCAGGACAATTTGTTAGCTCCGTGTGCCATCCGCTGGGGAGTCCTTGCCAGTGCTCAGCTGGCACCGGGCCACCCCGGGGGGCCACTGCACCCCTCTGGCACCCTGGATTGGAAGGGCGGTCAGTGCGAGGGGGCCGCACCCTGTCCACAGGGAGGGTTAAAGGGGTGCGGCGTCTGGACGCAGCAGAACCCTGCTTGTCGGCTCACGGTCTCCAGCCTGGTCCGCGCGCTCCCTGCCTCGCCTCGCCTCTGAACTGTGGGGAGCACCCCTGGTGTCCCAGATTGCAGTGGGGGAAATCCCCAGAGCCAGCCCTCAGAGCGCGGGTCAGACAGCTGGGCTGAGGTCCGGGAGGTGACACAGAGGTCGAGGGTTACTCGCTGGCAGTGCCTGCGGGGGCAGAGGGTGAGCTAAGGGCCCGGGAAGGAAGCTCGGCGCGCTGTGGGTGACCGACAGGCCTGCGTCAGCAAGGCGTTGCCAGCCTGGGGCAGCCCGGGGACATGTCTGGTGTGGCTGACCCCTGGCCCTGGGCACTTGGGACACCAGGTTCTTCCTGCCCGGTGGCTCTCTCAGGTTGGTATCAGATTCTGAGTCACTTTCCATGAAGTCAGGACTGGGCAGGGAGGCTGGAGTCCTTGGCCTTGACTCAGGGACGGGAGGGGTACAGCCAGCCGCAGGGCCACCTGTCACCGAGCTCCGCCCCGTCCCTGCTCGAGCCTCCTGCTGTGTCATCCTCCTCCGCGATGACCAGCCTCATCTGGACCTCGGCCCTCTGACTCTGGGACGTTCCCGGGGCTGAGGAATCCGGGTTCCCCGTGGTGGGACGGTGGTGCCAGCCGCTGCCGTGAACGGCCCCTGGCCTGGGCCTCCCACTGGGACGTGGCGCAGAGGACCCCCCGTTCTCCGGGTGCGGGAAACCAGCATTCCTGGGCAGTGCAGCCCAGGAAGTCGGGGGTACCCCCATCCCCAGTGTGCTGGACTTGGGGACCGTCCTACTCAGGCGGGTCTGACAACATTCCTGCGTCGTGAGAGCTGGCACTCTGCTTCCTGCAGCGTGACGGGGTGCCTCTCAGCCTAAGTGACTTGCCGTGAGGCAGCAGAAAGTGGGGTCAGAGGTCAGCTGCCCCACGGGCCTCTGTTCCTTGCCTGTTTCCCAAGGGTGCCCTCTGGGGAGCTGGGTTTCGAAGGTCCGCGGGCCCAGGTGTGGCTGGAGCTGAGGTTGCCCAGGTGGATTGCCCAGGGCTCCTCTGGGTGACTGTGGGGGCCCTCCTTTTCTGCCCTTCTGTGCCCCACCACCCTGGTCCTCTGGGAACACCCCGGGATGCTGGGCAGGAGTGGGCAGGAGCTGTCCTCTGAGAGGCTGCAGGCCACCCGGGTGCTGCCAGCCCTGCTCGAATCCCCGTGGCAAGCAGGGAGGGGCTCAGGCCAGCGCTGGCTGGGGCTCACGCCGTCCCCCTCCTCCCAGCGATCCGGGTGAGCTGCACGGGCTCCTGCAGGGTCTCCAGCAAGGCCAACGACACCGCCTGGGTGTCCGAGGAGGGCTACTTCAACAGCGCGCTGTCGCTGGCCGACAAGGGTGAGTGTGTCTGGGAGCCCACCCTGGCCTCATCCCCGCGCAGCACTGGCTTGAGAGTGGAGCCTGCCTGTCCCCCCTGCCTCCCCGCCCTGGGACGCCGCCCTGGCCCGCCCTCTCCCTGGGCCTTACGTCCTGGCTTCTCCCCCTGGCAGGCTCTGAGCATGGCCTGGTAAGATCTGGGTGGCCAAGGGGGCCAGTGTCCCCTGGACTGGAGCGGGCTCTGGCCCCTGGAACAGCCGTGCCCTCTCTGTTGTTCAAGCTGAGCTCTTGTCCCCGATCCTTTGCCCAGACTGTGGCCCCGTGCTGCTCTGGTGCTGGGGACAGAGGCTGGGAGACCAATAGCCACACATAGTGTGAGCGGGGTGGCTGCGCTGCCTGCCTCCGTCCTGGGCCCTGCAGTCTCACCTCGGGGCTCCTGAGGTCCCCTCCCCCACGTCTCCCTCTGCTCTCTGCAGGGAGCCTGCCTGCTGGAGAGCACAACTTCCCCTTCCAGTTCCTGCTTCCTGGTGAGAGCTCAGACTGGCCGGCCTGGAGGGGACCGCCCCGGTGGGGGTGGGGGGTGGAGCCGCCGAAGGGGGCAGCCGGGTGCCAGTCCCCGCTTCTCTCCAGCCACCGTGCCCACGTCCTTCGAGGGCTCTTTCGGGAAGATCGTGTACCAGGTGCGGGCCACCATCGACACGCCGCGTTTCTTCAAGGACCACCAGTGCAGCTGTGCCTTCTACATCCTGAGCCCCCTGAACCTGAACAGCATCCCAGACATTGAGGTGAGGGGGGGTGGCCCCGCCTTCGTGCCACGCCCCGTCCCCAGCCGAGGGGAGGGGCTCAGGGTCCGGAGGAGGAGCCGTGGCCTGCCCTGAGCTGGCCATGCTGTGTGCGGGGCGGGGCTTGGTGAGGCCTCACGGGCTGGGCCAGTCTCGGGGCGCCAGGGGTCCAGCCCGCCCACACCGCCAACCCCCCGCCCTCCCCCGCAAGCAACCCAACGTGGCCTCCACCACCAAGAAGTTCTCCTACAAGCTGGTGAAGACGGGCAGCGTGGTCCTCACGGCCAGCACTGAGCTGCGGGGCTACGTGGTGGGGCAGGTGCTGCGGCTGCAGGCCGACATCGACAACCAGTCGGGCAAGGACACGGGCCCCGTGGTGGCCAGCCTGCTGCAGGTCAGAGGCGCTGTGGGCTGGCGGAGGGCGGGACGCTGCTGTGCCCAGACTCACGGGCTGGCCCTTCCCCAGAAAGTGTCCTATAAGGCCAAGCGCTGGATCTGCGACGTGCGGGCCATCGCGGAGGTGGAGGGTGCGGGCGCCAAGGCCTGGCGGCAGGCGCGCTGGCAGGAGCAGATCCTGGTGCCCGCCCTGCCGCAGTCCGTCCTGCCCGGCTGCGGCCTCATCCACGTGGACTACTACCTGCAGGTACTGCGGGGCGCGTGCGGGGGGCGGCGGGGGCCCGCGGCCCCGTCCGGCGGCCCGGTCCCTCACCCCCCACCCCCCGCAGGTCTCCCTGAAGGTGCCCGAAGCCACCGTGACCCTCCCGGTCTTCATCGGCAATATCGCTGTGAACCAAGTCCCGCTGAGCCCCCCGCCCGGCCCCGGGAGGCCCCCGGGGGCCCTGTCCCTGGTGGTGCCCTCGGCGCCGCCCCAGGAGGAGGCCGAGGCTGCGGCTGGAGGGCCCCCCTTCCCAGACCCCGGCTCCCTCTTCGCCAAGAGCTGCTCGCAGCAGCCGCCACCACCCGCTGCCTTGGGCTCCGTGCCTGGCGCCCCTGAACCGCGACCTCAGGAGGGGAGCCCCGCCTCCCGCCCTCTGGCCCCCGCCCTGTGCATCTCCACAGGTGCCACTGTGCCCTACTTTGCAGAGGGTTCTGGAGGGCCGGTGCCCACCACCAGTACCTTGATCCAGCCTCCGGAGTACAGCTCGTGGGGCCACCCGTATGGTGAGTGGGGAGCTGGGGGCTGGGGAAGGGGGCACCACGGGCCCCATGCGGACCTCCCTCTCTCTCTCTCTCTCCGCAGAGGCCCCGCCATCCTATGAGCAGAGCTGTGGCAGTGCGGACCCCGGCCCGACCCCGGGGAGCTGACTGCGTGCCGCCTTCTCCAGGCAGGCCGACCTCTGCCCTGGGTCCGGGCGCCCAGGGCCTTGTGCCTTTGCCCCTGGCCTGGCCTGGGCCACTCAGGACTCGCCGCCCCCGGCCGCCCACTCCGCTTCCTGCGGCCGCCTCTGCCACCTGCTGCAGTCGGCGTCTTCTGGCGGGCTAGGGGTGGATGGACGCCTTGTAAATAAAGCGCTTCATTTGTAGAGCTGGGCGCAGGCCGGCCTCTGGGGCGCCCTCTGGCGGGCGGGTGGAGGAACCGCCTCCTCGGCCACACCCCCTTCGGAACACGCCCCCGCAAGCCCCGCCTCTCCGGTCTCACCTCCACGTGTGCGCCCTCTCTGCCCCGCCCCTCCGGGTGCGCCCCTTCTCCTCCACCCGGGCCCTCCCTGCCTTTCCTCTTTTCCGTGTCTTGGGCCGGAGGGCAGACCGGGGAGCGCTTCGGGCCGTGGTGTAGCACCCACCCTGCAGGCTGCGCGTGTGGGGTTCCTTTAACCCGGGCCGGGGCTCGGACTCCTGGTTCTGGCTTAGGGTGTGCCCTCGGAGCCGGATTCCGTGTCTGGAGCTCCGGCGTTAATTTAAAACGAGTTCGCGATGTGGGGCGAGGCCACCCGTTTCATTTTATCATCACACACCTTGGGCTTGCTTGTCCTGCGCCCGTCATTCCTGGCAGCGCAGTTTAGACCAGCGCCAGAGGAAATCCCGCGAGAGCGAGGACGAGGGCTGGCCCTTACCCTTGGCTTCGAGTGTCACGACCCTGCTGGCACCACCGCCCCGTCTGGCACTGAGATGCTGCCTCTCACCTCCCATCCGAGTATGAAACTCACAGGCCCGCTCCTGAAGTCTATGTTTTGGGACTGTCATCTAGGACTCAAGGAACCCAAGTGCAAATAAGTCAGGGTTTGGCCAAGCGTCGTGTCCCATATGGGTATCCTGCAGACTTTCCACACACTACGGGGTCAGGGTTCCTGGAAAGGACCTTGGGAAACACTGGAGATGGGGTTCGCACTCTGGGTTCAAATTCCAGCTCTGCTATATGGTGAGGGGTGACCTTGGCTAGGTGTCTTGTTACCTTAGTCTCTAACAAACTCATGGGTCTATGAGGGGGCAGGGTGAGCCGCCCCTCCCACACCATGATAGTTCATTTCGTGAACATTGAACAGTCCAGAGGTGCAGGAGTTGGCCTGGTGACGTAGCTGTCACGCTCTAGCCGAGGCTTCCACCCTTGGTTATGTGGTGGCTGTTGCGGTTTTCACCACCCAGCTTACTGGGCCTGCACCTCCAGCTTGTGTGAGGGCAGGCTGGGAAACAGTTTGTGTTACTTTTGCACAGCTTGTGGCTGCCCTTTGCTGTTGGAAACATGCTCTCAAGCAGGCAGCCACGTACCTGGCTACAATTTTACCATTATTGGTCCAAGGAGAGGGTGAATGCTGGAGAACAGCCACAAGTCAAATGATATGTAAAACAGGTGCTAGCAGCTGTAGCATCACAGGCAAAAGGAAAGTCTGCACTCAACTCCCTCGCTTTGGTCTGCTCATTTACAAAATGTGGGTAAGAACGGTGTCCACCTCCCGTGACTGACCTGACGGTTACAGAACTGACACGTCATATGCCTAGAACAGCACCTGACAGTTTACCAGTGATCATTCGAGGGGCAAGTCGGGCTGAGGGTGCAAAACGGAAGTGTAGCCCATTTCTGACATTCATTTACACGTGGCATTTGCCTAGTATTTTTCTCCAAATATTGATTCATTCAACACATGTTTACTGCCAAATATAATTCTAGGCACTAAGACATACACAACAAAAAACCCCTGACCTGGACTTACACCGTAGAGTGGAGGACGGACAATATGGCTATAGAGCAAGTTCTGGGGTGCAGAATCGTTTTTGAGTCGGGAGGCAAGGGAAGGCATCTTTGAAGAGGTAGTATTAAGACCCAGGAATGGTGGAGAAAGGAGCCACACAGACACCTGAGCTAAAAGCGTTTCGGGGAAGGGACAGACTAAGGCCCAAGGCAGGAGTGGAGATGGAGAGGATGGTCCGGGACGGGTGGGTGTGGGTGAAGGCAGGTCAGTCTGGGTGGTGCAGGCCACAAAGGGCGATCGCTTCTGAGTTTGGGGTCCCTGGCCTGTCATGACCTGACTTAGGCTGCCCCCAAAGAAACACGGGAAGATCTCCTCCTCTGCCCCTGTGTGCACCACCAGTGACACACGAAATGCCCAGGAGTCCTTCTCCTGTTATACCGAGTCCTCACCGTGGGGGTGGGGGGCATATTAACCTCCAATTCAGGGTCTCAATCCTTGTTTTGAAGATTGGCCAGAACATCCCGATTTCACTCCACGCTTCTTTCCTTAACTCCCAGGGGGTGGGAGAAACAGCTCAGGAACAGGAGGCCTGAGCCGGAGCTGTCCAGCAAGGCTGCTCCGCGTGCAGGAAAGGCCTTGCCCTGTGCATCACTGGGTTGCAGGCGGGCAGACAGGTAAGTGCTGGGCATGGAGCTTGGGGTGACCAGGGATGCTGCCCAGCAGGGGTACACCGCCTAACTGGCACACCCCACAAAGCCAGGCACCTCCCTTAAACAGAGCAGCCGCAAACGGCGGCAATCCTCATTGGGACATTCCTCACCTCACCCCCACCTTCCCGATCTGGACACTGTCCCCAACCACAGCACATCCTCCCTCGCAGACCCCGCACGTTCCGGGATGGAGCACCCCCAGGCTGGGGCACTGCTCCTAATCGGGGCGCCTCTCGTACCCGGAGCAACTTTTCTACTGAGACACCCTCGCAAGTGGGGACGGTCCTTCCTACTGGGACACCCCCCGCTCCCCACGCCTCCGGGCAGCCTTTTCAGGCCGGACATCGTCCCCAGCTGACACGCTCGTAGCAGGACGCCCCCTGCCCCAGCTGGGGCATGGCCCGGACCTGGCACAGCCCATACCGGAGCGCATCCCCCTCCCCACCCGGGCCGGGCACACCCCTAACCAGGGCACCGCCCCAGGACGCCCGTCAGGGGCCGCCCTCCGCCAAGGCCGACGGAACCGATGTGCGTCCGGGGTTAGAGGTCAGGGGTCCTTCCCTGCCCCCGGCCAGCCCACCAGAATGCCTAGGTAGAGAGCGGATCCACGGGAAAACGGGAGGACGCCGTGCGCCCGCCGCGGCGCCTCGGGCCCAGGCCGCTGCGCCTGGCCACGCCCCCGCGCGCGGTGCGCCCCCGTTCCGGCCGGCGCAGGCCCGCGCCGCGACGCCGCCGTCCGGGCCGCCGTGCGCAGGCGCGCGCGCGCGCGCAGGCGCAGACGCGCTCGGCCGGGCCGCCCCGCCCTGGGCCGCGAGGCGCGGGCGGGGCGATGGCGCGCGGGAGGGGCGGGGCCACGCTGCGGGCCCGGGCCATGGCCGCCGCCGATGCCGAGGTGAGGAGCGGGGCCGGCGGGCCGGCGGCGGGCGCGGGCGGGCGCGGGGCCGGCGGGGGGCGGGCGCGCCGCGCGGGGGCGCCGGGCGGGCGGGCGCGCGGGGGCGCGGGGCGGAGGGCGGGCCCGTGCCTCGCCGCCGCCGCCGCCGCCGCCGCGCCTCAGGCCGAGGCCGGGCCGAGGCCCCGGGCGTGCGGGCCGCGCCGCGCCGGGCGCGCTTTGTGCGGGCGCGGGCGGGGGCGGCGCGGCGGGGGCGGGCGGCGCGGACGAGGGGGCGGCCCGGCCGCCGCCCGCGCCCCCCGCCGGCCTCGGCCGGGCCCCGCGGAAGCCGCGGAGGACAAAAGGGAAAGTGGGGCGAGCCGGCCAACTTCGCGGCGCGGGCGCGGCGACGCCGCGCTCCGGGCTCCCCCGCGCCCCGCTGACCTTCCACTTTGTTCCGAGACGGAGGGCCGCGTCGCTGGCGGAAAGTTAGCCGGCCCCGCGCCGCTCCGCGGGCAAGGCTGCCCGGCGCGGGCGGCTGTCAGCGGCGCGGGCGCCCGACTCCGGCCGAGCCCCGGCGCCGGCGGCCGAAGTTCCCGTTCTTTTGTTAGTGCCCTCGGCCTTCGCCCGAGCTCGTCCCGGGGGCGGCCTGCCCCCTCGCTCGCGGGCCCCGGACTCGAACTCCCGGCGGAGGCCGGAGGCGGCGTGCACGCCCGGGGAGGCGCCGGGACGAGCGGTCTCGCGGCTGACAGCCCGGACCGGTGAGAAAAAGTGATGACCCAGCAGGTTCCCCGAGCAGTTACTCGGGACTGCCGTGGCGCCGAGGCGCGGGAGGAGCTGTCCCGTCCCCGGTGCGGGACGGAGCGGGGAGCGCGCGGCCTTTGGTCGATTTGGCCTTCCCTTCCGTTGGTGGCGAGTGTTGACAGACGGGAACGGGGGCGAGGGGACTTCTTGAGTTTGAGTCTGGTGCGAGCGGTGTTGACTGAGCACCCACAGTGTGCCAGCGGCGTTATTAGGCGCCAGGAACCGAAAGGCCAGTGGGAGGACCCCAGATCGCTCCGGGGCTCTGGGAGGGAGCGTAGGGGTGGTCCGTGACGTCCTCTGCGGAGCGCCTGCTCTGTCCTGGGTCCCGTGCAGCGGGCCCTTGAGGTAAGCCCTGGAGGACACGAGACCTGGAGGAGAAACGACTTGGGAGCCAGTCCAAGGACTAGCACGGGTCTGGTGGCTGGCACACAGTAGGTTTTCAGGAAATAATCGAGGAGCAGACGCCCCGGATGTCTGACTCCGCGGGCAGCCTTGATGGCGGGCTTGACCCAGCCGAGGACGAGCTGAGGACGATGGCAGCCTGTGTGCGCTGAGCCCTCTCCTGCGGCCACCCTGCCAGTCCATGCCCTAGAGCCTGACAGGGGTCTGAGGAGGAGCTGCTGCAGCCCCGTGTGCCCACGTCTGCCCACGAGAGAGCAGGCACGGTGAGGCCCAGGGCTGCGGAACGTGTGGCGGAGAAGGTGGGAGCCGGTGGCCCCGCTCCAGCTCGGGGCGCACTAAGCACGCACTGCACCTTCCGTTGTCGTCTGAAGCCAGTCAAAGCTCTGGGCTTGGGTCTGTGATTCGGAGTATTGTGGGGGTTCTGGCTGGGGCGGGGGCCTCCTGGCCAGGGGGTAGCGTGGGACCATCCGTTACAAATAAATCTGAGAAGGGGTTACTAGGTCAGGGTTCACGCATTACCCAACAATTAAAGCAGCAGAGCAGACGCTCGGAACTTACCTAACTGCGTGTGTGTGTGTGTGATTCTTTTCTCTTTCCGTGACCTGGATAGTCCCCCTGTTGTCACACTTAGAAAGAGCTCCTGAGACCGCGTAGTGGACGGCGCCCCCTCCTCCGTTTTGTGGGTTAGTAAGTGGGGGCTCCTGGGGTTTCATATATATTCAGGGTCACCCAAGACCAGAGCCGAGGGTGGTGCCCTGCGCTGAAGGCTCGTCACCCAGTGAACTGTCCCCTTGCAGCACGAGGGCCTTCCAGGCAAATCCAGCCCTGTTCTGGCATCTCTTTCTTTAACCAGCTTTTTTGTCTTAGAGTGGTATAGACACACGTGTACGCAGTCTAAACAGTCAGATATTGCCGAGAGAGACTTAAGAGCTGCCCCTCCTCTCCTGCCTTTCTCGAAAGGCGGCCGCCACTCGACTCGAGCATTTAGTCCGTGTTTCTAAGTAACGTGCTTGTCTGTCACATCATGCCTTTATTCACCAGGCTTGGGGATTGTCTTTTGGTCCCACTCGTGGCAGGAGAGGATTTCGGTTCTCATTCTCTCTCTCTCTCTCTCTCTCTCTCTCTCTCTCTCTCTCTCTCTCTCTCTCTCACCTGAATAGCTTGCAGTTTGGGTCAGATCCGCATCCAGAGTCTTCACTGGTCTATTCAGGGCATGGCCGCGCCGTGCTGAGCCGGATGGTAAACGGCGGTTCTTGTTTGTGCTGCCTTTTTTCCTCCCCCTGAGTTAATTGCCTTATTTTTCATTTGTCCGGTTTCCTTTGAGCTTCAGCAAAATGTTCTCACCCCCTTTAATTTTGTAAAACGTTTCTTCTTTCAGGTTTTCGTCACTCAGCCCTGTCAGCTCACGGTGGCTCCCCCGAGCTTCCTGGTCACCCCGCCTGGGCCAGGGGCTGGGCCTCGGGTCCCGCGTTAAGGCCCCTTCTGTGCTTGCTTGCTTACGGCGGTGGGGGACACGCGTCCAGCGCCTTCTCCGGAGGTCGCTGGAGGCGGACTCTGGGAACTTGCACGTCTGGGAATGTGCTCATCCTGCCACCACACTTAGGAGCACGTTCGGCCAGGCTTGGCACCCAGGCTGACGTCGTTTCCATTCTGAAGTTATCGCCCGGGTGTCTTCTAGTTTCCATCGTCGCTGTGGGGATGTCCCATTTGATTCTTAGTCCTTGGCGTTGTCCCCACTCCTGATTTAGCTTTTAGGAGGGTTGCATCCTTGCTTGTTTTTCATCATTTGCCTTAATGCTAGCTGTTTTTCATGTGTCACGCAGTGTATCGAGTGGTCCTTGCAATCCGGGGACGGATGCCCTTTCGTTCATAGGAAACCCTTTTACAGTCATTCGAGACAGTTCATTTCCTACTGTGTTCTCCGTTCTCCTTGTCCAATCCCTTAGCTTGAGTGTTGGACTTGCAGTACTCAGGATTCTAAGCATATAAAATATACTTATTCTATATACTTATTCTATTCTTATTCTATGTACTTGTTCTATATACTAAGTATGTAGAATGTGTTTCTAAAATATTTCCTTCTCATCACACCTCGATCTTTCTGTTTCCTTTTTTAGGAGCAGTTTTGACTACTTTCCAATTCCTTCACTGAATTTTTCACCTCTGCTCTCATATTTCCACGTTCTCTGCTGCTCTGTTACTTTTTTCATGCCTCCTGTTCTTGTTTTGTGTGCACGGTTTTTGTGTCTATGGTATCTTTGCTTCTCTCTTAACTTTGGTGAAATTAAAGAAAAGTTAAGACGTGTTTGCTTCCTGCATCTTTCCGTTTGCCCTGCGTCCTCTTTGCCGTTGTGTGCTGTGGCCTCTTCCCTGCGTGCTGGACACCTTCCAGCGCCTGATGACCCCCTTGGCTGCTTACTCACCTTGGAGAGGAAAGGCATCAAATCGGCCGCTGACGGGCTGGTTTACTTGGTGCTTTCCCTGGAGGCTGATGAGTCATATTTTTGTTGGCTCCTCCGCTGTCCGCTGGCTTGGTTTCCTTGGAAGAGGGTCCTTCAGTGTCTCGCCTGGCCGCGTCAGCTGATGGCCTGGGAGCAGGGTAAAGGGCAGGGGGAGGAGCAGGGCTGTGCCAGAGATTTTGCTTCCCTCCTCCCCCATCTTCCTGTTCGCGTTCTGTGTGGGGTTTCAAATGTCTCTTAGGTGGAGTTTGCTTCTCTTCCCTGTTCTTGTCTCCGGCTGATTCTTGATAAGAGGGGGTGGAACGTCTCTTCTGCCGTCTGGAAATCAGAAGCCTTTACGGTCCGTCTGGAGGAGTGAATGTGAACGCACACGGAGCACAGCGTCCGGTGCAAAGGGTCAGCCAGGCTGAGAAAGGCGCCTCAGCCCCGCTCGCGTGGGACACCTGTGGGCAGCTTGGTCGGGGCCAGCGTGGGGACTGCAGCCCTGGTTTCCTGCTTCTGCTTCCTGTCACATCACAGCAGTGTGTGTTTTATTGAGCTTGTCTTTGAAAGTAGTTAGCCCAATAGGACCATATTTTGGACTCTTTTTAGGAACTTTACGTTCTCTGTCATTTGTCATCATTTTATATCTGTCATATGTCAGCTCGGACTTGCCACGTTTGAGGCAGGCCTTGAGCTCTTGGGAAGGGGCTGTTCTGCCTTCCGCTGGCATTGCTAACACAGCAAGGCCCATAGGGAGTATTTGCTGCAGCCCAGGCGTCTCGGCCCACTGCGGGTGGGCTGCTGGGTGGGATGCTGGGTGGGCTGCCGGGTGGGATGCCGGGTGGGATGCCGGGTGGGATGCCGGGTGGGCTGCCCAAACCAGCCGTTCCAGGACTGAGAAGGCCTCCCATTCACCAGTCCGCCTTTGTTGAACTTCTGGTCTTTTCATTAGTTTAAAAAATCTCTTTGAAGCTTTTGGAATGCAAAAAGTTGAAAAGCAAAAAGTCAAAGTGTTGCCCGTGACATTTCTTCGGAGAGGGCGTCTTCCAGGTGTGGGGTCCCTTTCCCGGCGATGCCACTGTCCGCGGTGTTTCACTGTGAGAAAGTTTGGGACCGCTTTCTGCATCCCTCTGTGCATTGGTCTGTAAGTTCTGATCAGAGCACGTTTAACAGGCTCTCTGAGGAGCGTAGAAACATTCACAGCACTTTCTATTTTCAAAGTGCCATTCTAGGTATTGTGTAAGAGGATGTACGCGTTTTTGAGATTGGACTCTGATCTCACCAAATTTAAGAGAGGAGAAGAGCAAACACGAGCAGGCAGGAACCGGGATGGAGTCAGCTGACAGGAAACAGGAAGAGGCCCGCGCTGCCGCACCTGGCCCGGGCCTGGTGCGGGGCGGGCTCCTGGGGGACGGTGCGGTAGTCCGGGTCGCGGAGGAGCGGGGGTGGGCGCTGCAATGGCCAGGCGCAGTGTGCACATTTCGGGAAAAATATTAAGCCTTTTAGCAAGTTCAGAAACTTGAACCCTAGAAACCTAAGAATGGCAAGCGTGTATGGTCTGTGTCTTCCGACGCCACGAGTGTGCGTGTTCACGGTGGCTGTGGCGGTGGCTGTGCTCAGTGCGGGTGTGCCGGGGGCCTCCTTCATGTGCCGTGTCTCCCGCGCGTCCGTGCCCTTCACATTTAGGTGACAGCCCCCTCCCCTGCCCCTCAGCCGCTCCGCCCTCGGGCGGCCACCAGTGTCATCACGGAGCTCCTGTCCGCAGGTGCGTCTGTAGGTGGTGTAGAGTCTGTAGGTGGTGTAGACGTTTGGTTGTGGGGCTTGCAGACCTGCTCAGAAGTAGCTGTGGTGGCGGAATGAGCCCTGTGCACCTGTCCCCGACATCGGCGGTCCCCTGCTCCTGGCGGTCCCCTGCTCCTGGCGGTCCCCCTTCCATCCTGTTACTTCGAACCGTTCTCAGGCGCGTTTCACTCACGAGCGTTCCGGTTCCTGAGTCACCCAGTAAATACCCTCCATTCAGATTTCTCACCCCGCTTCCAGCGGGGAACAATGCGGTCTGTTCGCTGCCCTGCTAGGTGTCTCCCGCGTTTCAGGGTGTTGATTTACATGTCTTTGTCTCTCGCAATTAAGTTTTGACGATAAGGGTTCCTTTGTCCCGGAGTGTCCCATATGTTAATTCTGCCGATTGCGTTCTCCAACGGTCAAGGTGCTCCGTCCACCCGGTTTCCTGGCCCAGACGTGTGCGGGGATCTGGAGCCGCTGCTCCCGGCTGTGGCAGCTTCTGGCGCGTGTGGCTCTCGAGATGTGGCTCGTGTGACCTGAGAGGCACCATTCGTGCCAGACACACACGGGACTTCGGAGGCTTAGTGTCGCACAGGCAGGTGGAGCATCCCGTCGGTACTCCGGCATTGACTGCGTGTTGAAATGTGACATTTTGGCTATATTGGGTTAAAGAAAAGATTTTAAAAGTGATTTGTGTTTCTAATTCTTTTTTTAAAAACGCGGTTCCTGCAAGATTTAAAGTCGTGTACCAGGCCGACGCGCGGGGCTCACGGTACGTGCCGGTTGGCCAGCCTGGGCCAGAGGCTTCGTCACACTCACGTTTGTCTTTAACAAATTGTTTTTAGCAAGAATACGTCCTGACTGGTGTCGCGTTGTCAGTCAGGCACAGGAAGTCCGATCCGCTTGCTGCGTGCGCTCGCGGCCATCGGCGTTCGTTGCTCAGCCGTGAACTCGTGAGAGGTTGTGACGTGGCATCCTTTGTGCACGGGCCGGATTGCTGCTCCGAGGAGGAGAGCTGGGTGGCTGTCCCCCCCTACGTCCAAGAAGGAGGGACAGCGCCGGACGCTCTGTCTCCCGATGGCCGCCAGCCTAGGACGGGCCTGGAGGGTTTGCTGGGCTCGGGGGAACTGTTCGCTAAGCCGAGTGGAGGGGCGGCTGGCCTGGGGTCCGGGCCCTCTCCGCCCGTCAGGCTCCGGGCTCCCGCTGTCCCTTCCCCTTCCGGTCACCTGTTCTGTGAGCCCTTGACCGCTGGGGCCAAACACCGCCAGTGCTGGTCGAGGGGACCCCGCCTCCAGCTCGGTCTGCCCTTCCATGTTCCTTCCTTCTGGCAGAAGTGGTCTGCGGGAATCTGTCGTCATGGTTCTGTCGCGTCTGTCACCACCGTTAATACGATCCCGTGATGAATTGTTTAACCAGAGCACGAACGTTGCGTGCTTTGGGGAAACATTTTTACCACGACACGCATACAGACAAGCGCACAGGTTACGTATGTGCTTTCTTCATAGTTCTAGTCCCCGGGGAAGCGGGGAGCGTCCCCCGAACCTCAGGCCCCGCCCGTGCCCCTCGCAGCGTGTCCTGCCCGTCCCCGGGGCGGCTGTGTCTTGGTCTCTGACACCGTGATGGTTCCCCGACCGCGGCCTCCAGGTGCAGGCGGCAGGGCAGTGTGTGCCGACATCCGCTTGTCGCGCCCCGTTCCGTTTCTGAGGTCCGTGTCAGGTCCACGTCGCTGCGGAGGTCACGCATGCGCCTCGTGGTGACACAGGCCCCCGCAGCGTGTGCCGGGCGTGGGCGTGGGGAGCCGCGCGGTGGCGCGGAGAGCAGCGTGGTCTGTTCCGAGCGCGAGAGGTGTCGGTCACCCCAAGTCCCCCCAGCGCTCGGAAGGCGCTTTCCTTCCGGCCTGTCTGGTGGGTGTTCGGTGCGTCCCGTCGGCCTGATTTGCGCTTCTCTGAGCGTCCCTGCTGGTCGGTGCCAGTGTGTGCGGTCATTGTGTTCAGCCACTGCTGCGGTGTGCCCGTGTAGACTTGCGGTTTGGGGGCAGGGGTGTTCTCTAATATGGGTGAGCGATATTCCGATGTGTGGATAAACGGCGTTTTGTTCATCCACTCGTTTGTGGTTTGCCCCTTTTGGCCGTTACGAACAGTGCTGCCGCGAGCTTTCGTCAGCGGGTGTGTGCAGAGACGCGCGTGTCCATCCTCGGGGCGCGCACCTGGGGCGGGCTTGCCGGGCATGTGGGAGCCACGTGTAGAAAGGGCCGACGGCTCCCACTGCAGCTGTGGCGTCTTCCGTCCCTGCCCGCGACTTAGGGGGCTCCGGTTCTCCGCGCGCCAGGCGGCATGCGCGTTACCCGTGCCCGTGCTGCGGGGTTCTGTTGCGTGTGATTTGGATCTCCCTGACAACCTGTGGTGTGCGCATTTTCTAAGTTTGTTTATTGGCTATTGGATCGTTTGTCTGTTCCAACTGGGGTGTCCTGTTTGAGTTGTAAAAGGCTTTTACTCTTTGAAGAGAATAAATACAAATTCCTTACAGGTTTGTGAGTGGCCAGTGTTTTCTCCCAGTCTGTAGGTCGTCTTTTCACTTTCTTGGTGGTGCTCTGAAGGGCAGAGGGTCGACTGGGTTTTGTTGGGATTCCCTGTTTTTCTGTTCTCTATTGCATTTCTTTCCACTCTAAGCTTTATTTGTTCTTACGCTTGCTTTGCGTTTACTTTGTACTTTCTGGAATCATTTTTTCGCGTGTGGTACGAGGCGTGGGGGTCAGGATTCATCACAGGTATGGCCACGCACCGGAACCAGCTTCATCCTTTGCCCACTGCGCTCAGCGTCACCTCTGACGTGAGGGAGGGGCCCTGGAAGCTGTTTCTGCCGTGAGCACTGGTGAACGGCTGGGAGGTCACTGAGTGGTTTGCATCGGGTGCGTGCGCTCCACCCGCACAGGCCGTCCCCGCGCAGCAGGCGATGGAGGAGACGGAGGCGGGTGGCGTGTCTGCGGCCTCTGCCCGGACGGCATCGTGGCCGTCAGCCCTGGAAGCTGATGCAGGAGCGTGGCCAGAGCACCAGCTGTCCGCCCGACGGCCGCGCTCCCCTGCCGGCCTCACCACTCAGCGTTGCCACAGCTCGAGGCCTCTCAGCTTCGTGCCTTCTCACGGCCCGAGGTGGCCACGATGCCTGGAGCCTGGCCCGGAGCCTGGCCTGGAGCAGGTGTGCACGTGGTCGCACCCGACCGACCCGGTCTCTTCCTTCGCACTGTTGTTCGCTGTCCGCGACGACGCGGCCTGGCGTCCGGACTCGGCAGAGGGGGCCGGGCCGAGGGGAGGCCCCCCCGGGACGAGCCCCGGCGGGGTGTGCGGCTCGGTGCGCTCCCTCGTGGGACGGTCGGTTCGGGGCGCGGACTTACCGCTGCGGGTGTCGTTTGGGTGCACGCGGTGGCGCCGAGGAGCCTCGCTGGGCCCTGCAGCCGTCAGTGGACGAGCGCAGTTACGTTCCAGACGGAGCCTTGTGTGACCCGGTGGTTCGTGGCCCCCGAAGAGACGCGTCTGTTCGCGTGGTCACACTTTGCCCTTGTTAAAGGTCCTCGCTGGACCTGGGCGTGAAACAGTTCGGTGACGTCTGGTGACTTCTCTCCAGGGCGTGTGATGAGTCAGGGACGCTACTGAGCGACTTTCGTGGGGCTGTTTCCTGAGTCCTTACGGCGGCCCTGTCAGGTAGGGCTGCTGTCCCCATCCCTCCTTCCACGGAAGGGGAGAGGGGTGACACCGTGTCCTGCCAGGCGGGCTGGCGTTGGGACCACGGAACAGCAGAAAGTGGAACCGCTGTGAACATCGGGGGCCCTTCACCTCCAGCCGCCTCCTCGTGGGCCGGCCATGTGGCCGCGGGGGGGTGCCGGCCACCAAACCCGTCCCCCGGGCCGCGCTGCCGAGGTGAGGCGTGGAGCAGCAGGACGCTGCCCATCCGGTGTGGGGCGCACTCTGTGCCACCGTCATCGCAGACTGCCTGGCAGTGACACAGACGCCGAGTGGCTTTGTTTCAGAAGCAGCCTTTTCCCGGGTCCGCTCTGGTTTACGAGCGGTGAGCGCACCCTCTCTCGGGTGGCAGCACAGGGAACTTCCTGGCTCGACTTTCGAGCTCCGGATCGGAACTCTCAGATCCCGACGTTTCGGAACACACGCGAGCTGTTCCAGGACATGTGGCGGGAGCAGCACGTCGCCCTGTGGGTGTCACACGTGTTCCTCCCGCAGTGCCGTCCTCGCGTCTGCTCTCTGCCTGCTCTTGCGTGACGTCCAGGGTCATTAGCACTTTGCAGGAAATCCTGCCGCCCGTGAGGCCCGGGTTGGAGGTGGCGGCGTGGCGCTCTGCGTGGGGCCGGCCCTTTCCGGTTACAGCGCGCGCTGTCCCCGGGCGGGGGGCTGTCTGCGCTTCACCTGTCGTCTCTTTACGTGTCAGGCAGGCCTTCCAGTCGGGAACTGGCGCCCCAGCCGTACGGGTGCGACCGGGGCCAGGGTCACCCGTCGGTTGGTTTGGTTGGAGGAGGGCCGGCCCCGTGAGGCCCTGCACTGAGTGGACGGGCAGCCGCCGGAGGGATTTGGTGGGTGGCTGAAGTGCCCTGGCTGCGTGTGGGGCAGGAGTGGGCACAGGAGGACGTTGGGGACACACGGAAGGAAGCCCAGGGACGGGCGGGAGCTTGGACGAGTGGGGCCGGGTGAGGCGCTGGCAGGTCCGACTCTCGGGGTGCTGGAAGGAGGAGCAAGAGGGAGGGTTGGTGCGGGCAGTGAGCCCGGACGGGTGCAGCTGCCACTCCCCGGTGGCCGGCCGAGGCGCCTGCTGGACTCCGGGCGCCACCGTGGGGCAGGAGGAGAGGCCAGGCCCGCCCCCGGGTCAGAAGGGGTCTCTGAGGCCCAGACCCCCCGAGAGCGCGCTGTGGGGCCGGAGGAAGCCAGCTCAGGGGCGGGGAGGGTGGGAGCACCTCAGCGAGGGCTCGAGGCCGTGTCGCCTGAGGACGGGA
This sequence comes from Macroglossus sobrinus, assembly GCA_004027375.1. Classification (NCBI taxonomy): domain Eukaryota; kingdom Metazoa; phylum Chordata; class Mammalia; order Chiroptera; family Pteropodidae; genus Macroglossus; species Macroglossus sobrinus. Next base: position 43,575 of record PVKZ01004802.1, read on the forward strand.
GCGGGGGCCGGACGCGGAGCCCGACCTCACCGCAGACCGCGTGGCGTGCACCGGGGACCCTGGGGAGCGCTTCCGCCGCGTCACCTCATCTCGTGTTAGCGTCACCTGTGTGGCGCCTCACCTGTGTGGCGGTCCTGTTGGGCGGTTCTGTCCAGTGCACGTGGGCGGGTGCCGTGGAAGGGTCCAGAAGACACCACAGGGCACGTCGGAGGCGTCGGCGGGAAGAGCGGCCCTCCGCCCTGCTTCTCCTGGAAGACGCGGAGCAGGCGAGCGCGCCCACGGCCACGGGGGTGGGGGCCCGGCCCGACGGCGGGCACGCCCTGCCCTGTGGCCGCGAGTCAGACGGACGGTGTGTGGCGGTCAGCCCTGTGACTCGGGGACAGGTGGACAGCTACGAGAATGCGTGTTCCGCGGCCACTCGGGTAGGTGTTTTGTGGGTGTTTCCTCTGCCATCTCCTTAGGGTGTAGTGTCACGTGGGGCTGCGGCCAGCGGGGGTGGCTGACGGCACAGTGAGACCCAGGCCTCGGATCCTCGTCCCCATGCTAAGGACGGGGGGGGGCTTCGGGGAGGCTGTGACTTGGTCGGTCGGGCTTGTATCTTCCAAGGTCTTGCTGGCCACCGTGTCGGGGTGGCTTAGAGGGCGGCACAGTCCTCCCGGGCGTGGCCGATGTCCCTCCTCTGTGACGGCGACGTGCTGTGGCAGCGGGGGTAGGGTCAGGCGGACTCGCGGGGCACGTGCTTTCCTGCGGCCGCCTGTCGCGTTCTCGTCAGGCACCGTCGGGTCTTCCCACGATTTCCGCTGACAAAGTGACAGTGCTAACGATTGGCCGCCTCTGTCCTCGGTAACAGAGACCTCCGGCCCGGAAGGTTGGAGTTTTTGGAGGAACAGCGTTTGCTCGGTTGGGGTTCATAGCAGGGCTCCCCGTCGTGCAGAGCTGCCAGCGAGGCCCGCCTGGCAGTGCTGGCCCGGAGTCAGTTTTCTGTGTCCCTGACAGGCGTCACCGCCCCAGCCCCGCCGGCCCTCACTGGCGTCCCTCCGTGGCAGGGGCGGCCCGGGCGTGCGAAGCCGTGTTCCACGTGGTTTCCCTTTGCGTTCCCATGGCGGTTCGTGGCGCCGAGCACCTCACGAGCCCGGTTCACACACGGCCCCCTGCGCGTGTTGAGCGTGGCCGTTGGTCACGGGCCGCGAGGGCTCCGTGGACGGCCGTGCCGCGCCTCCGTGTGGTCTGTCGCCGCGCGCCCCGGGTGTCGTGGTTTTCACGGCAGCGGCAAGGCCACGGCCGCCCCACGGCCACCCTCGTTCTGGTGCGGAGCTCCGGACCGGGACCGCGACGTCCCGAGGCACGCCTGCGTCCTGGGTTCGGGTCCCATTAGGGGCATGATTGGCAAGTATCTTTCTCGCTGTAGGACGCTGTTTGCTTTCCGACTTTCCCGATGTCTTTGGAAGCACAGAAGTTTCGATGAAGTCCAGCTTTTCTCTTCTTCTCCTTTGTTCGCGTGTGCTTTCGTGTCACATTTAACCGCCTAATCCAAGTCACGAAGTCTCAGTTTTCTTAAGGGTTTCATAACGTTGAGGTCTTTCTTTTGAGGCGGTGTCCGCGTGTGACGCGGGATGGGCGTGCACCCGGTTCTCTCCCGCGTGGCTTGCCCGTCGGCCCCGCACCGCTGGCTGGGAACGCTGTCCTTTCCCCACCGAGCTGTGTCGCCGTCCGCGTCGGCCCTGAATGTGTCTGTTTCTGGATTCTCAGGTCTCCTCCCTTGGTCTACGTGCGTTTCTCCGCACCCCGGGCCCCGTTTTCCTCATTATGAGCACGTAATAAGTGAAGGAAAACGGCCACGTGGGAGTCCTTTAAAAAGACTTTGTTCTTTTTAAGGTTTTTTAGGCTCATCCGGGTCCCTCTGATTTCCTTAGGGACCGTGGGATCAGGGTGTCGGTGTCTGCAGGAGCCGCCCGGGTTTGGACGGTGGCGCAGAGCGCGTGTGTGTAAGTCGGTGCGTGGATACACGGCGCGCTCGCTTACCTGAGTCTTCAGGGCCTGGTAGCCGTGTCTTCGCGCACAGGTCTCGCACTTCCTTTGTCGAGTGTGTCTCTGAGTATCTTTCTGACGCTTTTGTGACGGGATCGTGGTCTTAGTCTCACGTTGGGGTGGTTCGTGGCTAGTGAGCAGAAGGAGTTGGGTTTTGCGTTTCGATGTCGTGTCCCGCGGCCGCACTGAGGCTGTGCATTAGCTCTGACAGTCTTTCGTGGATTCCTCTGGGTTATCTACACACTAGACCGTGTCACCTGGGAATGGAGCCCGTGCGGCTGCTTCCCCTCGGAGCTGCATCCCTTTTACTTCTCTCTCTCGACTCATCGCTCTAAAGAGAACTCCAGTAAAATGCTGACTGGCGGGGTGAAAGCGCCCCCCTCCTGTTTTCGGGGGACCGTGCTCGGCCCAGCACCGTTGAGTGTGTTAGCCTCTGGCTTGCGTAGCCGCCTTTCATGAGGCGGACGGAGTGCCTCCCCAGCCCTGCGTCGCTGGGTGTTCCGATCACAAGGGAGTATTGGATTTTGTGACATGCTTATCCTGCGTCTGTTAAGATGATCATATGGTTTCGTGGTTTTGTCCATCACGTGGCGTGTTACATTGATTTTCGTATGCTGAATCAACTCTGCCTTCCTGCGGCAAATCCGTTTTGTCACGGCCCCGAACCCTTTCCCGTCCGCTGCGTTTGGTTTGCTGGGGTTTGTATTCACCAGGTATAGGTGGGTCTGTAAGGGTGTTTTTTTTTTGTGATGTTTTTGTGCAGAATGAGTTAGAAAGTGTCTCCTCTTTTGTGAAAGTGATGGGAAAGGATCGGTGACCTGGAAGTGTCTCGTAGGGGTCACCTGGGAAGCCATTTCGTCCTGGGCTTTTCTTGGTTGCAAATTACTCGATTATTTATCCTCTTGTTACGGGTGTTCAGATTTGTCATTTTTGGTGTTTGTGTCTTTCCAGGAATTCGTTCGATTCCCCTAGGGATCTTTGTTGACGTACGGTTGCTTATGGGCATTGTCTGTAGTCATCTTGATCTCTTCAGAGGGTGCTATAACATTCATCGTTCATCCTTGTTTTCCTTGGTCAGTCCAGCCAAAGGTTTGGGAGTTAGGTTGAAGTGTCAAAGAAGCAACTTGATTTTGTTTTTACTAGTTACTCTCTCTTTCATGTATTTCCTTTCTTCTGCTTGCTTTGAGTTTAGTTTGCTTATTTTTTGATTTCTTAAGGTGGACCCTTGGGATCTTGATTTGAGTTCTCCTTTTGTGATACAGAGATTTAAAGTGATAATGTTTTCCTAAAGCTCTTTAGCCGTGTTGTGGGCTGAATTGTGTCTCCCAAAAAGACACGTTGGAGCCCTGACGTCCACCACCTCAGATGCGGCCTCCTTTGGAAATAGGGTCACTGGTGAGTTCAGATGGGGTTGTGCTTGGGCAGGTGGGCCCCCCTGGTTGGTGTCACAAGAGAGAGGAGAGTGCCCTGTGGGCGCTGGCAGGCCCGGGGGAAGGTGGGGCGCAGACCCTCGGGGAAGGCGGCCGTGTGGCCGGGGTGGGGGGTACGTCCACGTGCCAGGCCCAGGGTCACCGGCTCCCGCGGAGCCACCAGGGCGAGCAGGGCCCAGCTGGCACCTGGGTTCGGGACTTCGGGCTTCCATACCTGTGAGACAGCGAATTTCTGTCGTTTCAGTTCACCTGGTTTATGGTACTCTATACATTTTGAAATGTTGTATTTTCATATTTTTTTCAGTTCAAATTATTTTCTGTTTTCCCTTTTAATTTCTTTGACCCATGGGTGTTTTAGAAGTGTATTGTTTAATTTCTAAATGTTTAGGTATTTTCTAGATTTCCTTGTCTTGTTGGTTTTTAGAATAATTTCATCGTGTGGTTTAATTTAAGTTTGTTTGCTTTTGTTAGGTGATTTTTAAATTTTTTATTTTTAAGCGGGGCAGCCCTTGGTTGATATCACAGATTGCAAAGACCTTGTCGTGTTGCAGTCCCTTATTTTTTTATTTATTAGGCCTACAGCACCTGGTCTTCCTAGGTGGTCTCCCATCCAGGTACTAACCAGGCCCGACCCGCTTAGCTTCCGAGATCAGACGGGATCGGGTGCGTTCAGGGTGGCGTGGCCGTAGACTGTTAGGGGATGTTTTAGGGGCACGGATCGTGCTGTCTTGGAGAGGGTGTGGCGAGCCCCTGCACAGGACGTGTGCCGTGTCGTCGGGAGAGCCAGGTGCGCTGGTCTGCGGAGCGAGCGTGCCCCTCCGTTATTCTGTCACTTACCCACGGGAGGGCTTTGGCGTCTCCAGCTTTTGGGGTGGAATTTCCTTTTTCTTTCAGCTCTGTCAGTTTTTGCTTCATGCATTTTGAGGCTCTGTTAGTTTTGTGTGTATTGATTGTCATTTCCACTTGTTCTGACCCTTTCATCATTATGAAATGTCCCTCTCTGTCTCTGGCGGTGATAGCAGTACAGCCACTCGAGTTCCTATGGGTTCTCTTTCATCGTATGTCTCATCCTGGCCTGTCCCACCTGAGCTGTCTGTCCGTCTGAGCTGCCTCTAGTGGACGGCACACCGTTGGGTCACAGTCTCCCTACCCAGTCCGTCTCAGCTTTGTCACTGGAATGTTGAATCCTCGTGCGTTTGCTGTAATACTGGGAAGGTAGGGCCTACATTGCTTGGTATTTGTTTTCTGTGTCTTGAGTCTTTTTGTCCCTTTATCTCTCCATTATTTTCTTTGAGTTATAGGTGTTTTTCTAGTGTATCATTTTAATTTCCTTACTGACTCTATTTTTTAATTGTTTCCTTGGGGGTTACTATTTACTATTTTAACTTATAACAATCTCACTTGGATTAATATCAGTTTTATTAAAATTAGTACACGAAAGAATTTGCTCCTTTGTATCTCTGGGTTTTTTTTTTTTTTTTTTACCTCCTGCTCTTATTGTCACACGGGCTACAGCTACGTTGTATGACCACGCAGGGTCACACTGACTGCCTCGCGCAGCTCTCTCTCAAATCACAAAGGACAAGGAGAGTTATAACTAAAAATACATGTCTGCCGCCGTTCTCGTGCTTACTGCATTTACGGGTGTAGCTGCTTCTCTGTGACTGTCACGTGGGCTTAGGTGCGCTCCTAACGACGGCTGGCGACACGGCTCCTGGTCCCTGAGACGTGACCTCAGACTCTTCCCAGGTCTTTGCTGAGCGGCATTGTGGGAACGACGCCGGCCCCAGGAGGCCTGTGGGGCGCCGCTGGTGGGGGGGCTGTCGTCGCTGTCTGCAGGAGGACCCTTCCCCATCTTTGGGACGAAGACACATGGGTGGGGCTTCCCTTCAGAGAAAACGTGAATCATTTTAGAACGTGTGTGAATCTGAAGGTTGTGGGTGCACCGTGGGCTGTGGCTTGGGAGAGGTCCCTGTCCCCGCCGTTCCCACCTGGTTGGCACCGCCGAGGACGAGCCGAGCGGGCCCGGCCCCTGCGGCTCTGTGTGGGGCGCGGTGGCCGCGGTGGGCAGCTGCACCGGGCGGGCGCGTGGCGCTGCGGTCCCTCGGTCAGCGGCTCTGCGTGGGCGCCCTCGTCTGGGCCCGGCCTGGGACAGGCCTGGGATGTGCGGGCTCTGTTGTGCCGACGGCCCCCTCCGCCTCCCCACCGCGAGTGCGCTGTCCTGGGAGTGGGGGAGGGTGGGGCCCCCGAAGCGGCCGTATTGCCAGCCAGGTGCGGCCTGGTCTCTGTTGGCAGGAAGCCGCTCGTGACCTTTTCAGTGGGCAGAGGACGCAGCAGAGGTTTTCCCGAGCTCCTGCTGAGCAAGGAAGCGCCCTGTTTCCTCCCCCGCCCAGCGGGGGCCTCTGGCGACGGGGAGCGCGGCCGGGGGCGCGTGGGTGAGAGCGCGCGGGGCCGGGGACCGGCCTGGAGCTGGAGGAGCTGGCTGTGTCACTGCGGGACGTGCCCACCCCCCACCCCCAGGAGCTCCCGGGACCAGGCTCTGCCTCGCCCACCGGGCCGTCCAGGCTGCGCGACGTTCTGTGGGCCGAGGTCACTGGGAGACCGTGGGTGCCTTGGGGTGGCAGAAAGGGAGGCAGTGGAGACAAGCGGAGACCCGAGCCTCGGGGCGCCCCCTGGGATTTTCGGGGCGATGCCCAGGGGAAGTGGCCAGCGAGGGAGCCTCGGGGCCTGGCGAGGGCGGGGGTCCTGGGCCGGCTTTCCTGCGGGAGCGGGCGGGCCGCCGAGGAAGAGGGAACAATGGGACGGCTCCTTTGTGTCTGCCCTTGGACGGGCACTGGGCAGTGGCTGGCTGTGGTGATGGTGGCGGTTCCGAGGGCACCGTTGGACCAGGGACGGACCCCGCTCCAGCCCCTGTGACAGTGTCACCGCTGCTCAGCGCCGCAGCTCAGCCGTGCGGGAGGGTTCGTGTCCGTCGTTCTGGTTTGCGAACAAGGCTTTCAGAGGAGGCCTTTCCCGGGCCTTGTAGAGGGGTGCCCTGCGCCCCGGGCTCTGGCCTCCTGCCCCCGGGGAGACGGGGCGGCTGCCGGCAGGTGCAGACTGCGGCCCGGAGGTGGCCCTGGGGGCCTCAGCTCCGCAGCCCTTGGCTCACACTAAGTTTGGGGGGGCTCCCTTTAGCGTTCCAGGATCTGTCCTCTGCCTGAAGCAGGACGAGTCGTCCGTGGACTGTGGCGTTAGGAGCGAGAACAGCATGGCCAAGGCGAGAACAGTCAAGCGGAATGAACGTTCCGGAGAGTTCTTAAGATTCAGAACATAATCAGTTAAGCGTTTGATCTTCTTGGAGACCGAGGGGAGGGGAGGAAAGCTGTTCGCGCCGTTACCACGATGCTCTGGCCTTCTTGGCATCCGAAAGCGCGTGGGCACGCCTCTCACGCGGAATCCACGCGGGTCTCACGGGGCCCAGAGTCGGGCGCCCTTCAGGACGGCCGCAGGTGGCACGCGAGCCTCGCGGTCCCTTTTTCACTCACGGGCTTGTTTCTGGAGAGAGCGCGAGCCGTGGAGAGGTCGCGCGCGCTCCGCAGGCGTCTGAAGGACACGTTTCTTCTTCCCTGCCTTGGAGACGAGGTGGCGCTGGTCGGGGTTGCGGCCCCGTGGGAAGTGGGGGCGGGGGTGGCAGTGAGTGCCCGCTGCCCGCTGCGAGGGGCTTGGTGATGGGACTTCTGGGCTCCTCCCTGAGGAAGACGCCTTCCCTCCCTCCACGCAGACACACACACACACACACACACACACACACACACACCCTGTCCGTCTGTCCGTCTGTCCGTCCATCCTTCCTCCATCCACCACCCACCAGCCGCCCATCCCTCCCGCGTTGCTTACCTGCTGTGTGCCGGACTTACTCACCTGGAAACTCGGGTGTGTCACCGAATAGCACAAACAGTCCCGAACGTTCTCATCACCCAGAGAGCCTCTTATCCCCAGCGGTGGCCCCGTGCCGTCCCCAGCCCCGGCGGCCGCCCTTCCGTGCTCTGTCCGTAGCCTTGGGGACTCCTGGCTTCGTATCAGCGGGATCACACAGCGTGGGGCCCTCGGACCGGTTCTGTCCCTCCTCTGTCCGTTTCCCTGGTTCTCAGGCCGCGTTCGCGTTTCCCGGGCCCCAGCACCTCGCCCCTTCATCAGCTCGTCCCCGGCCACGGCGCGGCCGGCCACGCTCCCTCAGTCCTCGGTGACGGCCGTGGGGGTCGTCTCCGCTCCCTCCTGTTACGAGTAATGCCGGTGTTTTCCACGACACTAAGACGAGAAGACGTCTTTCCCCGAATTTGTGGGTGACTGTCACTGTCTGGATAGAGCCCTTTGAAGCACAGAAGTTCCTAGTCTGATGGACGTTCGTGTATCTGCCCTGTGTGGTGTCCCCCACGCGAAAGCGAGTTTTGACCGAGGACTCAGTGGAGGACGGAAAGCCGGAGCGTCGGCCCCGCGGTGGGGGGCGCGGGGTCCGCGGGCGGGGGCTGGGGGCCGGGGGCCGCGGGCCGCGGGGCCCAGGCTCCGCGGAGGCTGACGCCGGAGCCGGGTCTGAGCAGCAGCCGGGACGTCCTGCGGGAGGGCCCCGGGGACCGGGGCTCGTTGAGAGCAGAGGACGAGGTGACTGGAGCCGGGTCCAAGGATGTGAGTTCTGTGTCCTCACGCCTGTCTCCTGTCGCCCCTGCAACGCTGCCTCCTCGGAGCTCACTTCCCCTAGGACCTTGCGCCCCGTCTTTGGGCCGCAGAGAAGCCCCCTCCCAGCCAGTGCCCAGGACCCCGCCGTGCGCACAGGTGGCCCGGGCCCCACCTAGGGTGGCCGCCGCCTTTCTGTGCTCCCGGCCCACACCTCTCCGTCCCTCCCCCTCCCCCCACACCTCCCACACCCCTGTTCTTCCTCTCCCCTCCCCTCCCCCCAGCCCTGCACCTCCACGGAGCCCCCCTCCCCGTTCGCTCCTCCAGACAGTTCCTTCGGCAGACGAACTGCTCGGCGACCCTGCCACCGTCGCTGGAAAGCTTTCTCTTTTCTTTATCCACTTCTCCGCCAGCTTCCCTCCGTTTCTCTGGTGTCTTGTCCCAAACCCTGCAGAGCTGCGTCCGTGTTTGTCCTGTGCTGCTGCCACATCCACCCCCAGTCGGACCTTGCACCCCGCCCCCCAGCGCCAGGGGCCCTGGGCCTTCTCTGTGGAGCCGCCGGGCTTGGGGCTCGGTCGCCACCTCCTTCCCCAGGGACACCCCGCAGCCCGGCCTCGCCCTCACCGCCCGGTGCCTGCCGCCCCGCACCGCGCCGCAGGTGGGACCGTCGCCGGCTCTGCTCGGGGACCGCTGCCCCCTCCTTCCGAGGACGTCTGGGGGCCGAGCCTGCACTGCAGCCGGCAGCCCTTCCTGCTCCGCCCGCAGCCACCAGCGACTGCTTCTTCCAGACCTCGGCCGCCCCGCTCGCTGTGCGTCCCTGCGGCGTCCCTGCGGCGTTGACAGCGGAGCAGTGGGGGGTCCTGCCCGTACTCGCTGCGCGCTGGGGAGTGAGGTTTTTACGGTGAACGTGCGGTAATTACAGGTAGTGACTAGGAGCCTTCGCTGTGCGCAGTTCCGTTCGTGTGACTGGGGATGCTCCCGCTTCTTAGAAACAGTAAAATTCAAGGGCAGATGGCCGAGTCCAGATCGCCCTCCGCCCAACACGGCTCCGTGCCCTCGTGACCTTGCAGCGCTGGGCGGGGCTCCTGCCCCCGTGCTCCTCCCCCCCCCGCTCCTCCTCTCTCCTCCCCCCCCCGCTCCTCCCTGCTCCCAGCACCCCCCCTTCCCGTGCTGCTCGGTCCCTTGTCCTGCCAGCAGCACATTAGCCCTGACGCCGCCGCTGTCACTGCAGCACGGTCCCCAAGGCCCTTCCCAGGCCCACGGATGCCAAAGCACGACCGCCTTGCCCTTCTCGGTCTGCCACGCGCACAGAGCACGTTTCTAGAGGCGCCCGTGTGACATGCGACACTGCCACGGACCGAACGCGGGAAGTGTGAACATCCAGCACTGCTAAGCCAGAAAAGGAATTTGCAAACAGGAAAAGAATGCCATTGTTGTCTCTTTCGTTTGGTCTCGAAGAAGACTTTTCATAAAAATGTTTATAATGGGTTTATTGGGGTTTTTTTTTTCAAGAACCGACAACAGTTTTTAGGTTTTCTGTTTTCTCGATCTCTCTGGGGCGTCGATGGTCCTGGGACCGCGAGGTGGGGCTGGTGGCACGGGACCTGAGGGCACGAGGCCCCTGTGCCCCGCGGAGCAGACGCGCGGACGGGGTCGTGTCCGTGTGGTGTCACCTGCTTCCAAGTGTCCTGCCACTTTGGTCTCCCTACCAGGCACAGTCTTTCAGCCCAGACGGGGGTTTTGAGTGCAGCTCAGCTGCGCGCGTGGCGGTCCCCGTGTCATGCCGGCTGCGCACGCGTGCGATCCCGTGTTGTGTCGGCTGCGCGTGGCGGTCCCCGTGTCGTGCCAGCTGCGCGCATGGTGGTCCCCATGTCTTGCCAGCTGTGCATGCGTGCGGTCCCGTGTTGTGTCGGCTGTGTACGCGTGTGATCCCGTGTTATGTCAACTGCGCGTGTGGCAGTCCCTGTGTCATGCCGGCTACGCACGCGTGCGGTCCCGTGTTGTGCCGGCTGCGCGTGTGGCAGTCCCCATGTCATGCCAGCTGCGCGTGTGGCGGTCCCTGTGTCATGCTGGCTGCGCACGTGGGCGGTCCCGTGTTGTGCCAGCACGTGGCCGGGCGGCGTCACGGGCGGGTTTCTCATGCTCTGCGTTGGGTTCAGGATGCGGCACCCGGGAACCGGCCTGTGGCCTTCTGCACGCAGCCCGCACGCACTGTCCCGGCCACCAGGTGGTGCTTTGTCCTGCTGAGCCCCGGTGCCCACTCCCCCTCGGAGGTGTCCTGAGAACAAGGGACTGCGTATTTACAGGAACCGCCGTTTGCCACTTTACGGTGACCTACTTTGAAGTCACAGCGCTGAGCAGAGGGCGTTGCCTTGGGGAGTGCGTGGCCTCACGCCCCGGGGTGCAGAGCCCTCCTCCCAGCAGTTCCAGCTCAGCCCTTGGCGACCGCCAGACGTCCGCCCTCTGCACTCGGCCGCAGGCGGCTCCTCTGTCCCGTCTCACGTCACTGCCCGCCGTGTTGTCGGGAGCCCTGCGCCGTGTGAGCTGCGGGGCTGGCTCGTGGGGCTCCGGCCCCAGGCCCTGGCGGCCTCACGGCGTCGTGGGGTCTCCGGAGAAGCTGGGCACCCGGCAGCTCGCAGTGGGGCCCGCGGCCCAGGCCCTGCCCTGGGGAGTCTGGAGCCGGGGTCGCCAGCGGTGTTGGGTGCGCTGAGAACTTCTTTTCGCGCCCAAAGAAGTGAAGGCTCTTTCTTTCGCTAGTCACTGAAACTAGGTGCCAGGTGAGGGGCCAGACGGCGACGGCGCTGCCGTGAATCCGGCAGCGCCACCCACAGGGGACAGTCGACCGTGTGCGTGGTGACCCTGCGGCCATGCGGGGCGGCCGGCGCGTATGTGGCTCCCCTCTGGTGCCGCCTCTGTCCCCGGGAGACTGTGGTTGGAGCCACCAATCTATGGCAGACGGCTCTTTTGTCCTGGATAGAGCCTGGGGTCCCCACTAACGGGTGACAGATGGGAGCCCCAAAACACCCAGCCGCTTCTCGCAGGGTCTGGGCCTCGGACCTGAGCTGGAGGGCCTGCGGACTCAGAGCAGCGGCTGTTTGCGGGACAACGGCAGGGCCGTGATGACAGCAGCGTCTGCCACCCGTGGGCACGCGGTCTCTTCACATGGTGTTTTCAGAAGCGAGTTCCGGGGGCCCAGAGGCCCGGCCCAGGACTGGACCTTTCCTGGCGTCTTCAGAGGACATGGCAGTGGCGGGACTGGGACCCACTGTCAGTCTGCGGGCCCCTCTCCCTCCCCAAACCCCTCACGGCGGGGCGGCAGACCCCTCCGCAGCCCCTCCCCCGCGGAGTCCCCCGTCCTTACGGTCCAGGCCCAGGCCCGCTCGGCGCGGTCTCCGGGGCTGCGTGTCACACCGCGTCGCTTTAACGCGCGTCCCTCCGAGTCGCAGAGGACACGTGCGCCCCACATGCTGCGTGCCGGGGTGCAGAGGCGTGCACATCCAGGCCCCATTTTGGGGGCTCCCCTCCTGATGACGCAGCGGGAGGCAGCCCCGGGGCCTGGCCCACGTCCAGTGACCGAAGACTTGAGGGCGCCTGAGGGTCCCCATGTGGTCGCGTGTCTGCGCGTTCGACAGGGTGTTTCTGGACTTGAAAATCGGTGGGCGAGATGCGGGGGTGGCCGCTTTTTCTGAGAAGGGCCAGCCAGGGGTGCAGCCACATGGGGTCTCTGATGCACATGCTGTTATTTCCGTCACTGGAAGCCCCAGACCCAGTCTCAGCTGCAGGAGCAGCAGCGGCTCCAGCCAGACCTGGCCGGTGGCCATGGCTGGCGACCTGCCTGGCTCGAGCAGGCGCCCTCGCAGGCCACGCCATGCCCGTCAGCTTGGGACCGGGGTTGGGCTGTGGGCGGCGCACAGCTAGGTCGTGAGTTCTCAGGCTGCCTCTGTCCCCAGCGACTGGAGGGGCGATCCGGCTTACGACGAGGGACAGCAGTGGAGTGGGTGGGAGGTGTTGCAGGCACAGAGTTGTCTCAGTGACCGTTTCATTCACTGTTCTCCCTCCCTCCAGACTTGAGATGTCCCTTCATCCTGTGCTGTTTTATCTTTCACACGGGGCTGTGTCTCGTCTCATAAACACGTTTAGTGGAAAAGTCTAGAATTGTCGTAGACAGTGGGATGTCTTCTTTCACCGAGTCGTGTTGTGACCGGCCCATGTAGTTACCTGTCCTGCTGGGTGTCCGCAGAGCCTTCGCTCGTGGGGACCCGGGGGCGTGTGCTGCTGGCACCAGGTGGAGGGGCCCACCGTTCGCGCCGCGTGAAACGCTGTGTTTAACTGGCGCCATTGCCGTCATGAGATTGTGCTTGTCGGGGGTTCTCGGCCGCCGTGGGCGACGATGGCCAGAAGTCGGGTGTTGCTGACGCACAGAGAGCCCTCGGTGCGAGGGACACGCGAACGTCCGTCCGTCCGTCCGTCCGGTCAGACGTGCCGCATAGTCATCGTGTTTGCCGTGTGTGTACCCGGCGCCTCGGCCCGCGAACTCGTCCCCCAAGCTCCCGGTTGGACCTCCCGGCTCACGGGGTTCGGAAGGCGGTGGAGGTTCGCGTGCCTCGTGGTTCCCCCGTAGCCTGTGACCCTGAGGATCCGCTCAGTGGCTGCTGAACCCCCGGTCTGGAGACGGGACGCCAGTGGGTGGCCTGGGCGTCCATTTCGTGGTCCGTGTCTTTGCAGGTTCAGCTCTGTCGTCAGCTCCTTGGGGGTGTGGACGCATTCGGCAGGCTCACAGGCTGCTCGTGGCCCTGAGACGTGGACAGTGCCCGAGCGTCCCCGCGGTGGGGTCTCGCAGCCCGAGCGTCCCCGCGGTGGGGTCTCGCAGCCCGAGCGTCCCCGCGGTGGGGTCTCGCAGCCCGAGCGTCCCCGCGGTGGGGTCTCGCAGCCCGAGCGTCCCCGCGGTGGTGTCTCTGCTGCCCGAGCGTCCCCGCGGTGGGGTCTCGCAGCCCGAGCGTCCCCGCGGTGGGGTCTCGCAGCCTTGGCTGGGACGAGATGGGTTCCTTTGCCCTCACGGTCGCTAGCAGCGTGTGTGGTGTCCCAGTGTACGGTCTGTTAGCTACACCTTTACACCTGCGCTGAAAATGTCGGGAAGTTTACACACAGATGTTAAAATAGTTGGCTTAGGGGTAATTTTCACTTTAAACGTTTTCCCAATTTTCCTTAAATGAAAAGCCCGAATTACATGGTGATGATGGCTTTCTCCTTTGGAAACCAGGCGCTGTCCAGGCGGGGTCCCCTCGCCTGCCGGCCTCGCGTGCTCGGCCTGCAGCCCCCGTGTCGACGGGGCCCCGCCCGGCACCCTCCCTTCCGCTCGGTGGAGGGTCCCCGAGGCCACCCGAGGTCCAGAGCGTTGTGCCACGTGTGTCGCAGTGTTTCTGTTTACGGGACTTTTCTTTTGAAACCCTGCCAAGCGATAGAAAAGTTACAAGAGTGACGAACGATCTCTCGGGAGCCATTGGAGAGTACGTCGCCTCCCGGGCGTCCCGTCGCTCCCGAGTGTGTCAGCGTGTTCTCCTCACGGGCACTGTTTCACGAACACGAGGTGGCCCTCGCCACGGGACGTTAACGAATGTGTCTAAGACACATAGGGTGTCGTGCTGTTAGCACTGTGACGCTGTGTCCCTCTCTCACTAAACGTTATTTCCTGCTTTCACTGCGGTGCGTACGTGTCCCCTTTCATTGTTTCAGTGGAGATGTACGTGAGTGCCCCGGGAAGGTGGTGTTTGCACACCTCTCGCTCCCCCACCGTTTTCCTTTATTGTGATAAAATAGACATACGTTTTTATCATCTTATGTGTACGTTTTGGTGGCGTTAAGTACACTCACCACGTTGTGCAACGATCGTTACTATTTCTAAAACATTTCATCACCCCTCGCAGAAACTCTGTACCCCTTAAGCACTCACTTCCCTTTCCCCTTCCTGTCTCCGTGAATTTGCCTGTCTAGACGTCGACCTCCCTATCCGTCCACCTGCCTGCCCATTCATCCACCCGTTTATTCATCCATCCACCCACCCACCTCCCACCTTCCTCACACTGACCCATCCACCACTCATCCATCTCATCCACCCACCCATCCATCTATCCATCCGTCCGTCATTCATCCATTCATCCATTATCCATCCATCATCCATCCATCCACCCATCCATCTGTCATCCACCCACCCATCCATCCATCCATCCATCCGTCTGTCATTCATCCATTCATCTATTATACATCCATCATTCATCCACTATTCATCCGTCATCCGCCCACCCATCCATCTATCCATCCGTCCGTCATTCATCCATTCATCTATTATACATCCATCATCCATCCACCCACCCACCCATCCATCCATCCATCCATCCATCCATTCATCCATTCATTCATCCATCCACCCATCCATCCATCCATTCAGTCATCCATTCATTCATCCGTCATTCATCCATTCATCTATTATCCATCCATCCGTCTATCTCACGTAAGTAGAATTACATCGTCATTTCGTGTCTGGTTTACTCGCATGTTCTCAGGGTTCGTCCGCGTTGTGGGATGTGTCCGGATTCCATTCCCTTTCCTGGCTGAGTGACATTCCATGGTCTGCATACACCACACCTGTCTGTTGGTTCATCTGTCGAACTCGCGGGCCTGTCCCATCCTGACTGCTCCGCATAGCGCTGCAGTGAGCGTGTCGTACGGGTACCTGAGCGCCAGCTGTCCGCAGGAGTGGACTTGCCGGGTCGTGCGGTCACTTTACCTTCCTGAGGGACTGTCGGGCCGCAGCCACGTCATTTTGTGTGCCCGCCGGCAGATCACAAGGGTTTCGCCTGCTCCGCGTCCTCACGCACACGTGTGGCCCGTCCCCTTGATGATGGCCGGCCGGGGGGCGGGGGGTGGCGTCCCATGGTGGTCACGGTGATGGGCTGGCGCTGCCTGCAGCCGGGACCAGCTCTCCGTCTGCTCGGCCTGGTGTTTGTCCCCAGCTCCCCCTAAATGTAAATGAAGCTTGTTTACTGAGACGCGGGAAATCCTGGTTCCGTTGACGCGCAGAACAGGCAGAACCAAGGAGACGGCTGACCCAACCGGGGGCTCGCAGGGCTCAGCAGCCCTGCTGGGTCACGTCGCGTGCCCCTGCCCACTCACTGCCCCCCTCGTGTGTGCCCCGCGCGTCAGGCAGTGAGTGGTGTCCAATGAGGGAGAGGATGCGTGGCCGGGGCAGGGCATGGGCAGAGTATGGCCTCGGGGGACGCCCGAGCTTTGAGCGTCTGGCGGCCGTGCGCACATACATACACACGCACGCACACATGCGCACATACACACGTGCACACATGCACATGTACACACACGCACACACACATGTATGCATGCACGCACATGCGCATATACACACACACAGACATACACCCCTGAGCAGACGAGTGGCGGGCTAGAAACCGTTTGAGGCCAGATCGGGGAGGATGGCATTTCATGTCACCGCCTCTGGCCGGGTCTCCCAGTCAGGTTCACGTCAGATTCTTTCCGAGGTGAGGCCTGGCCTCTTTCAGACTTGAGGTGAGTGTGGCAGGGAAAGCGTTGACCGTCCAGACGCTTGTGCCCGAAGCAGGGGTCCTGGAGAAAACGCACGATGGGCCGTGATCCGTGGCCAAGCCGGGGTGGGGGCTCTGTGACGTGGCTGTGGCATCCGTGGGTTTTGCGGGGCGTGTTCCGAGGACGTGGTTGTGCCCCCCCGCCAGGGCCAGAAGAGGGGCCTCGGCCGTGGCCTCATCTGCGCATGTCCCCGGGGCCCTTGCTTGCCTTTGAGCAGTGCCGGGAGGGCTGCGTGGTGCCCCGGGGTGGCGGGGACGCAGCCCCATCGCAGGAGGCGGAAGCGTGGAGGGAGGAGGCCAGGTGTCCCGGGGGTGGGTTGGTGGTCCGGGTGACGGGGCGGGGTACCGCCCCTGCTCCTGGGAGCCACAGCGGACAGGGAGGGGAACGAGCAGTGATTCGGGGTCCAGTGAGAGAGTTCTCAGAACGTGTCGTGTC
The DNA here is from genome assembly GCA_004027375.1 of Macroglossus sobrinus. NCBI lineage: Eukaryota > Metazoa > Chordata > Mammalia > Chiroptera > Pteropodidae > Macroglossus > Macroglossus sobrinus. The sequence continues at coordinate 59,732 of PVKZ01004802.1, forward strand.
TTCTGGAGGAAACATTGCAGGAGTTACACGAGTGTCGGGGCGTTTTGGGGGAGTCAGGCCCATAGGTTCTGTAGGGGCGGGGTGTGTGCCAACCCCCGTGTCCCCTCGTCCCCCTGTGTGGACGTGCGGTGGTCGCCGCTGTGCCTGGAGAGGCCAGACGGAACGTGCCATGTCACGTCCCCAGCCAGCGCTCACAGGACAGCCCCGGGGGCCTGGCCTGGTCCGCGTCCGCTGGGAACCCCAGACGTCTGGCAGGCCGGGATGTCGCTGACTCGTCTTCATCCATTCGGGGGTCGTCGCACGTTTGAAACACTTCGCTGGCTTATGGCCCGTAACCCGCAGGCCGCCCCGCAGAGCCCCGCGCTGAGGTCCCTCACTGTGCGGGCGGCCTCGGTAGCACCCGGCGCCCAGAACCCCAGGCGAAGCCGAGGGCCCGGGACGGCTTCCTGACCGCGTCCCTCCCGGCGCCCGCGGAGCCGTCCAGGCTGATGGCTGTTTCTCTCCAGCAGGCAGTCCCGGCGAAGGGGGAGGCGAAGCAGGATTGCTGCACGAAAACCGAGCTGCTGCGCGAGGAAGGTAAGGGCCGAGCCTCCCGCCCCCGTGTCTGCTTGCGCCCTGCGCGGCTGCCTCGTGCCGCGCGGCCGGGGTGTCCGTGTCGTTCCAAACCACCCCCGCCCCACACGGGCCCACGGCACGCGCGGCACTTAGCAAAGGGGACGCTCGGCGGCGGTGAGAGCCAACCCCTTGGGGACCAGAGAACTGCCGGACACAGTGTCGATGGCAGCGTCGCTGACGTCACTCAGAGCTGACACCACTCAGGTGTCCGTCCGCTGATCACAGACCTGATCACAGATGGGCTGGACTCTGATGTGTGCAGCCACACCACAGGCCGCGGGCCATGTGACTGTGTTCGTGGGACCCCTGGAACCTTGGGAACACGCCCTCCCTGCCCCCCAGGCCTTTCGTGGTGCAGGCTGTGCCGCCCGGGGCCAGGGCGCCATGGCCACCTACCCGCTGCCCCTGGCCGGGGCCTGCACCCTCCTGGGGGGGGCGCCCCGCTGACCTCCACCCCAGCCTCGTGGGGAGCCCAGCTCCTCCACTGCCCGCACCCTGTTGCCTTTTGTGGGTGCTTGTGGTCTCCCCTGTGCTTTGAGCTGCATGCCCCTGATGGCTGGTGACGCGGAGCAGCTTTTCATGTGCTTGTCAGCCGTTTGTGTCTTGTCTGCAAAAATGTCAATTCAGATCCTCGGCCTGTTTTTAAAATTGATTATCGACTCGGTTGTGGAATTGTCAGGATTCTCTCCGTGTTATAGATAGACGTCCCTCTCAGACACGTATTTCCTCCCATCCCGGGGCTCACCCTTCCACTTTCTTGCTGGTGTCCTGTGAAACTCGAACAGTTTTTCATTTTGATGAAGTCCATTTTAGCTGATATTTCTTTGATTTTTGTGCTTTGGTATCTGTCATTGCTTAACGGACATCAGAGATTTGTGCCCGTGTTTTCTTGTCAGCGTGTCACAGTGTTAGCTCCGATGGTCCATTGGGCTACAAAGCGAGGTGAGGTCCTGCTTCGTTCTGCTGCAGGTGGACCCTGGTTGTCCCAGCGCCACTGGCCAAAAGACCCCTCTTTCCCGCTGGACCGTCCGCCCTTGCGCTCGGCTGGAGTCAGGGGTGCAGGCTTGTCCGGGACTCGGTTCTGCCACAGATCCCCTGTCCTCCCCGCTGCGGGACCCCTCCCCCCGGTCGTTAGTACCGCTTTGGGGTGAGTTCTGGAATTTGGGGCTGTGAGACCCTCCAGTGTCACATTCTTCTTCAGTATTTTGCCTGTTCTGGGCCCCTCAGCGTTTTCATGTGCATTTTGGGTCACCTCGGCGGTGGCTGCGTCAGCCCGCGGGCTTTGTGGGGACCTGGAGGTCAGGTCAGGGAGCGTCGCCGTCTCCAGCCTGCACACTCAGGGCGTCTTTCTGTCCCTGTACGTTGTCTTCCCTTCTCCCAGCAACGTTCCATGGTTTCACTGCGCACGTCCTGGATACCTTTTTGTTAAACGTGTTCCCGGCTGTTACATTTTGGGTGCTGTTTCAAATGGGATTATTTTCCTTCATTTGCTCATGGATACTGTATAGAAAAATAGTTTGTTTATTGATCTCGTATGCGGCAACCTCGTTGAGCTCGTGTATCATTTCTGATAGTTCTTTTGACGTCCTCACGCACTTCTCTGTATAAAGTCACGTCCCCTACAGACGGATCGTCCCCCCTCGTCTGAAGCCACGTGGTGCAGTGCGCATGTGGTCACACCCCTGCTGCTTGGGCTCGCACGGTATGGTTTTGTCACGCTTAAATTTAACCTGTCTGTGTTTGAAAACACGTATTTGAAGAGGTTTCTGATGGACGCCGCATAATGGGATATTTCTTTTCTATCCAGTCTGACAGTCTCTGCCATTCTATCGGAGTGTCTCGACCGTTGATTTGTTTGGGTTTAATGGGACCTGGTGTCCTTCTTTTCATTAGCCCCCTTTTCCTCTGTCATTGCCTTCTTTAGAGCTGAGTATTTTTTGTGACTTTTTTTCCTGGTCATCTCCACTGTTGGCGTATTAGCTTTACTCTTTTTGTGCATTGTACGCTGTCGGTCTCACAGTGTTCATCTTTAGTCAGTCTGCCTTCAAATGTTTATTTTGCCGTTGTGTGTAATGTGTTACCCTAAAGGTCATTAATTCAATTTCCGCCCTCTGTCCTTGTGTTCCTGTTACAGCTTGCACTTCTACACGTGCTACAAGCCGCAGTATACACGGTCACTATGTGGGCTGTAAGCATTCAGTTTTCTTTTAACACAGTTTCACTGAGAAAGCAAATTCTCTTCTATTTCCTCACACGTTGGTCATTTCCGGGCCTCGCAATCCCTTTCGTAGAGGAATTTCCCCGTGTCACCGTTTTCCTGCCGCCTGAGAACTGTCTGTAACGGTGTTCGGCGCGCTTTCCCGCTGGTGACGAATTTGGCGTCTTCTCAGTCTGTTTGCAGCGACTCTAGCGCTGCGGCGCTGTCCCCCTCGGGTGGCAGTCACAGGCGAGGGCCCAGCGGCACCCGCGACTCCTGCCGGACGGGCTGCGTGCCGGAGGTTCCCGTGACGCTCTTCAGGTCGCGTCATTTGCTGGGACACTCACGGAGCTCAGGGAAGCGCTTTCGTTACTGTCCCCGTGTACGGTGCCGGACTCATGTCAGTGACACAGGGCCAGGCGTGGGGAGGGGGTGAGGCTTCCGTGCCCTCTCGGGGGACATGTCACCCACCTTGGTGTCCCCGAGCCTGTGGTCAGGGGTTCCACGGCCCTCGTCTCTCCAAGTCTCTGACCACGGCTTACTCTGATGACAGCCACCGCCCAGGAGCCAACAGAGTCACCTCATTAGAACAGAGGACACCCCTGTCACCCAGGAAGGTCTGAGGAATTTAAGGGGCTGTGTTCCCAGCCCATGTGAGAGACCAGATGTCTGTGTCTTGTCACGTCACACCGTGTAGTCCGTGTGACCTTTTAGTACCCTTGTGACTTGTGACTTGAGTCACCAGTTCTGCCCTTTCTGTGTTAACACTCGTGGCGTTAAGGGCTGTCCTTTGGTTATTTGGTTATTTGGTTATACACGGAATTTGCTTCGTAATTCTGAACAAGCACACGTCTGCTGCAGGTTGTGGTTTATCGCCTTCAAATTAAGTTTCCACCTGTTCTTTTTTTGCTAAGCGTTTTTTAAAAAAATTAATAGCTGTTTATTCCTTTGAAAAGTATTTATTGCGCCATATTACGTGCCAGGCCTGCTTCTGCGCGCAGGGCACAGCAGCGAGCAGACAACCCTGCCCTCGTCGACCTGGCGTTCTGGGGCTGGAGGGACAGTAGATACGATGCACAGAGCAGCTCGTTAGGTGAGCCCTGGGGACGACAGCGATGGTGCGTGGGGCTCACGGAGCTCTCCGCATCCAGCCACGTCCTCGTCGTGTCTGCCCTGTCCGCGCGGTGGGCTGTGTTGGCGCATCTCTCGATGGCCACTGCGTTTATTTGTGACGGGTCTCAGACGAGGTCAGCGGGGTCGTGCGGGAGACTGGACCCGCTCAGGTTGCGGCTCCCCCGTGGCTCCGGCCGGGAGGACGACACGCAGCCTTCTGGGTTCACTGCCCATGTCTTCCAGCCGGAGTTTGTGAGCTGCTTCTGGAGGCTTGTTTCCACCTCTAGGTCACGCTCGGTTGTTCCTGTGGCCGTGCAAACCTGCGCCACGCCACACGGATTGAAGTCTTCAGGGCAGTTTGTTTCGTGCTCTGATCTTGGGGTGTCCCTTTGCAGCAGGACTCTGTGGGGTGACACGTTTGGGCTCAGGGCAGACTGCCCTCCTGAGGAGTGGGTCTTCCCCAGACTCAACCAGCGGCTCTCAGGGCCCGTGTCTACGCTGTTCCGTGTCTAATCGGCGTGAGTGTTCGTGTGTGAAGTAGAATGACTTGTCCTGAGACAGCCTCACGGGAACCGGCGGTGAGGCCGGAGCCGTCGAGGTGGGGCGCCCGGCGGGCAGGTACAGCCGCTGACGTGTCTCCTCTCTGTCCACAGAGGTCTCCATGGCCGCAGACGAGGGCTCGGCGGAGAAGCCGGGGGGAGAGGCCTCCGCGGCCGCCGACGGGGAGACCAACGGCGCCTGCGACCGGAGCGACGCCGGCCGGCCCCTGAGCGCGGGGGAGCTCACCCCGGAAGCCGCGAAGGCCGGCCCCCAGGAGGGTCCCCACAAACTCGCCCGGATAGCGGAGAACGGGGTTGCGGACCGAGACGCGGACGCGGGCAAGCAGAACCACGTCGCGGCCGACGAGCTCACGCAGACCGCCGTCGTCGGGAGCAACGGCTTCTTCCTGAGCCAGCCGGCCCTGCCAGAGCAGCCGCCGCGCGGCGGCTCCGTGGCCTCGTCCCTCCCCGGCCATGCCGCGAAGACGCTCCCCGGGCCCGCCGGCAGAGGGAGGACTCCCGGCGCCTGTCCTCAGGGGCCCGCCGCGGCGCCCGCCAGGCCCGGGGACGCGAGTAAGGACGCAGAGGACAGGAAGGCCGCCGTGCCGGCCGCCGACGTCAAGGTCCACCGGGCGCGGAAGACCATGCCGAAGCCCGTCCTGGGCCTGGTAATGCCTGCGGCGGGCCGGGCCGCCGTCGCGTCGGGCTGCCCTGCTCTGTCCTCTCTTGTCGCGTAACCACGGGACGTCCGCGCGTCACGGGCAAGGGTCGGTCGACAGCAGGGGTCACCCGACCGGGGGTCACCAGAGGGCCGTGAGAGGCAGGGGATCTGCTCACGGCCCCCGCACCGACGGCACGGTGGGGACGCGTGTGGACGTGCCCTCGGAGACCACGGCTCCCCGCCCTGCACCCGCTTCTCACTGGGAGACGAGCACGCAGAGCGCGTCAGGCCACGGCGGCACGGAGGGGCGGGGCCGGGGACTGCGCCGGGGACACGCCAGGCTGTCCTTGCTCCGGCCACCGACTCCGGGCGCGGCGCCGACAGCAGGCAGCACGTTCCTGGGCTCCGCTGAGCCCGTGGGCCGCGGTGTCCGCTGAGCGTCTGCAGGTCGGGGCGCTCTGCTCCCCTGATCCGCGCTGATGGGGCGGGGCGGGAGGGGCGTGTGGTCGTGGTCCCCTGGGGATTTCTGTGACCAGCATTGCGGGTAGTGTCTTGTGGCCCGTGGTCCGTAGTTCAGAGGTCGCCCGCGGCCCCCTCCTTGCAACCGTTCCCCGGGCCCCAGGGCTCTGCCCGGGGGTCTGTCTGCGGCTCCGGGATCGCGCCCGGACGGCCGTGCCTGCCGTGGCCTGGGAGCCGCTGTGCCGGTCCCAGCCTTCCCACTGCTCGTGCACACTCGTCGTTTCTGCTGGTCGTCCCGCGTATCGATGATTTTGATTTTTTTCATTATTTTTAAAATTTATTTTTGTTACGGTGGCATTGGTTGACGAAGCCCAGTGAGTTTCAGGTGTACGGTTAAACGGTAAGGCACGTGTTACATTGTGTGTTCACTGCTCTTAGTTAGGTTTCTGTCACCACGTATTTGACCCCTTTTAGATAATTTAGATTTTGACAACTATGTTTGTCATACCCAGTGTCCCCAGTCCTTGTGGTTACGAGCACTGTCTTAGTTGCGTTTAGTCTCACCCTCCCAGAGACATGGTCACCATGCTTTCACGCTCCCCGCTACAGCTGCTGGCCCGCCAGCGGCTTCCGTGGGCCGTGGCCCCTCGGGCTGAGTTCCCTGAAGCGTGCGCATCTTTGTCCCTGTGAGCTCCCATCGCCCGGCCGAGCTGTGACGAGCCGGGGCTGCCTGCTGCCTGGAAGGAAGTGATGTTCGGGAAAAGGCCGGCCAGGATGCAGCTTCACATCTGGCCTCTCCCGCCCTCGGGTTTCCTGACCCCCAAACGCAGTTCCGTCCTGTGGGGTTTTCTCGGGAAACCGGGCTTTATCGAGAGCCAGTTCTAAAACCATTGGAGTGACAAGTGGGTGCTGCGGGCTCCTGGCAGCAAACCCGCTTTCCCAGGGAGAGTGCGGAGATGCGGGTGCCGGGTGCCCCCTGTGCCGGGCGCCCCCTGTGGCACCCTCAGAAGGGGCTGTGCTGGGAGTGAGGGCCGGTGGCAGGCAGGGGGCATTCGGAGCCGCTGGGCCCACCTGTCCTGACGACAGGCATGGGCAGTGACCCCACGAGGAGGTCCCCACAGGGGCGATGCAGAATTGCAGAGCTGTGGCGCAAGGTCTGCGTCCAGCTTGGGCCACGTCCTTGACGGTGGCTCCAGCAGATGGAAGCTCTTTTTATCAAATTACAGTAAAACACACACGACATAAGATTTATCATCCTAAGCAAGTGTCAGTGCACAGCCCGGTGGCATCAGGCACAGTCACACTGAGCGTGGCCGTCACCACCGTCACCTCCAGGACTTTCCCATCTTCCCACATGGGAACTCTGTCCCCGTTAAACTCTCCCTTCCAGTCTCTGGATCTGACGCCCTGGGGACCTCCCGTGAGCAGGGTCCCACGGGACATGTCCTGTGACCGGCACGCTTCCCTGAGCACCGTGTCCTCCAGGTCCGTCCACGCCGTGGCCGGTGTCGGGACTCCCTTCCTTTCCAGGCTGAGTGACAGTCCCCCGTCTGGGGGACTCTGTCCTCTGGGTGGACCCTGCGGCTGCTCCCGCCGCTCGGCTGCTGGGAGGGATGGCGCCGTGAAGGCAGTTGTGCCGGCCTCACCGAGAGACCCTGCTCTCGTCCCTGTGGGGTGGCCCCAGGGCAGGGCTGCTGGTCACGTGGCGGCTCCACATTTAGCTTTTTGAGGACCCACACGTGGGCCTCCATCGTGGCTGCGCCGTGGTCCCCGTCCGCCGTGCACGAGGGCTCCCGTTTCTCCCGTCTTCACCAACGCTTTTTTTCCCCCAAATCGGTGCATGTGATTGACAGTTTGTGGGGTTTTCGGAAGTAGGCATTTGAGCGGTGTGAGGTCCTGTCTCATCGTGGGTTCAATGGCATCTTCCTGATGACCGTGGCGCTGAGCATTTGTCACGTGCTGGTCGGCCATGTGGGTGTCTCTGGAGAAACACCTGTCAGGTGCTTTGCCCAGTTTTTAGTCGTGTGGTTTTGTTGTCGAGTCGTAGAGTTATTTGTGTGTCCTGGACGTTAAGCTGTCTTCAGAGACGGAATTCACAAGCATTTCCCCCATTCCTTGGGTTGTCTGTGTACTCTGTTGATTGTGTCCTTTGATGCACAGGAATTTTTAATTTTGAAAGAGTTCAGTCCGGTTTTTTCTTTTGTTTTCTGTGCTTCGGTTTCACGTCCAGGAATTACTGCCGAGCCCATGGCGCGCGCTGCTCCCGCACGTTCTCTCCCGTGGGTTTCGCAGCCCTAGGGCTTGGCCCCACTGTGCGTGAACGCCGCGTCTCGTGGTGGAGTCCGGTGCGCCCGGCACCGCGCACCGAAGGGCGCTCGCTTCCTCCCTGCTCATTGCACCTACTGCGCGCACGATACGTTCCGATACGTCGAATTGGATCTGAGCTCAGACTGCTTCTGCGCCGTGGGTGACTTCGGGGTTCTCGGCGGTGGGCAGCCTGGGATGACAGCCAGGCCAGCGGCTGGATGTCGGTGTCACGGGCCCCTGGAGTCTCAGGAGGCTGAGAATGGAGACAGATTTAGAAGACCGGCAAAGGACAGTTGTTAAAATGTCGTGTGATTATGTGTCGTGGCTTTGGCACCCGTGGGGATGTCGCACCGCGTGGCTGTGAGAAGCCCCCCGCAGGCACTCCTGGAGAGCTTTTGAGGCTGCCGTGTTGGGTGTTTTCAGCTGGGCAACGTATGGGTTGACTACCCACATCGGGGCTTGGCACACTTACCCGCACAGGGCCGGGTGAAGATCCCCTGTGTCTGCCCCTCTGGGGACGCGCGCGCCGTTCCTGGCTCGCGGCACTGACCGGATGTCCCCGGAGCCGGGGCGGCTTCGCCACTGGGCGTCGCGCCTCGGACGAGGGCGCGTGTGGGGCGAGGAGCCGTGTGCGGGGCGCGTGGTCTCGGCGGCCACCGGCTCGTGCGTGATCGTCGTTTTGGTTGTCTTTATTTGAAGCACGCGGCCAGTAAGGATCCCAGGGACATTCGAGAAGGCCGTGAGCGCGAGGAACCAAAAGAGGAGATGGGCAAAAGCATCTCTGAGTTCGGACGCCAGCCGCTCTTGCCCCCCTTCCCGCCCCTGCACCAGTCGCTACCTCAAAACCAGTGCTACGTGGCCACCACCAAGTCCCAGACAGGTAAGCGGGGCCCGCTCCCGTCCGTGCTGTCCGGGTGGGGTGCGGGGCCCCCGGCCTCGGCGTGGCAGCCCCCACCCCAGCACCCGCTGCGCGCTCTGGTTGTCGGTGTCGAGAAGGGTTTCGTTACGGGACCCCACGCCGCGCTCTGGCTGGGGGTTGTGGGGTTGGCAGCTCCCGTGGTGTATAGAGGCTGTGCCGTGGGAGGCACCGTTCCGTGGGGGACTGGAGGGGGGACGTGTGGGCCGCGACGGCGTGGGTCCCCCCTGTCGTCAGCCCCTTTCTCCCGCGCGGACCTCGCTCCCCGAGCTGTTCGTGGCGGTCGGGGAGGGGACGAACTTGGCCTGTGTCTGTGGCAGAGGTGGGGGCCGCATGAGTGGCCCCGGGCGATGTGGGGTGAGCGTGAGGCCTCCCTGCGTGTCCGGCGCGCACTCAGACTGGCTGAGATCAGTGGGCGCTGGGCATGTGGGGTGTCCCCCCGGGAGGCCGGACTCGGGAGTGGCACCAGGTGACAGGGCCGCCTTCTGGACGGGTAACACCTTTGACATCTCAGTAACTCGATGTGGTGATGGCGTCTCCCGTGCCGTGCCCGTTCTGCCACCGCGCCCGCCTGTGCGCTGTCCCCACGGGACATGTGTCCGAACCAGAACGTAGGTGCAGACATCGGCCCTTTAACCTCTGAGCGTGAGGATGCCGTCCCCAGGAGCTGCGCCCTCACCGCGCCCCGTCAGCGCCCTCCCTGGCGTAGGGGGCCTGTCGGGCCCGGGGTCCCGCCCAGGGTCCAGCAGTCGCTCAGCGGCGTGTCCTGTCTGTCTCCTTCTCCTGGAACGTTTCTCGTGTGGCTTGTGCTGCTTCGCTGGGTCAGGCTCAGGTCACAGAATGTCCCCGAGGGCCATGCGTCCTCACGGTTCCCTCAGGGGCGCGTGGTGGCCATTTGTCCCGCCCACGGCCAG